>VUQG01021382.1:0-20567 GCA_015106755.1 Etia nguti | reverse complement strand
GAGTTATTTGGGCATAACAAGGGGCGTTATGCATGGAGGAAAAAGAACACAGCATTCCAAGAAAAACACCTGCTACCTACAGTAAAATATGGTGGTGGTTCCATCATGCTGTGGGGCTGTGTGGCCAGTGCAGGGACTGGGAATCTTGTCAAAGTTGAGGGACACATGGATTCCACTCAGTATCAGCAGATTCTGGAGACCAATGTCCAGGAATCAGTGACAAAGCTGAAGCTGCGCCGGGGCTGGATCTTTCAACAAGACAACGACCCGAAACACTGCTCAAAATCCACTAAGGCATTCATGCAGAGGAACAAGTACAACGTTCTGGAATGGCCATCTCAGTCCCCAGACCTGAATATTATTGAAAACCTGTGGTGTGAGTTAAAGAGAGCTGTCCATGCTCGGAAGCCATCAAACCTGAATGAACTAGAGATGTTTTGTAAAGAGGAATGGTCCAAAATACCTTCAACCACAATCCAGATTCTCATTGGAAGCTACAGGAAGCGTTTAGAGGCTGTAATTTCTGCAAAAGGAGGATCTACTAAATATTGATTTCATTTCTTTTTTTGTGGTGCCCAAATTAATGCACCTGCCTGATTTTGTTTAAACAATTATTGCACACTTTCTGTAAATCCAATAAACTTTTTCACTTCTAAAATATCACTGTGTGTGTCTCTTATATGATATATTTAACTGACATTTTTTTATCGTAACAACCAACGATTTATACAGGAAAATAATGACTATTTACAAGGTTGCCCAAACTTTTGCATCCCACTGTAATAATCAGTTCTCAAATTATGGGTTGGTTCTGAAAAGGCACCTGAGAAAAAGCCTGCTCTGAACCAGCAGCACTACAGTACTCAGACTCCAAGACATTAGCAGCAGATCTTTCACATCCTGCAGTCTCTCAACACTCTCTGCACAGTTCATGATTTGTTTCACCTCAGACCCATGTTGAAATTCATCCATGATAAATCAAAAACATCCCGGGACCTTCACCTTTTTTTTCTAGTCTGGCCAGAACAATTTGGTAAATGGACTGGTTTTTATATACTTTAGTGCTTTTCCACTCTACCCGAGGACTCAAAGTGCTTTATGCAACATGTCTCATTCACCCATTCAACCCCATTTACAAAAGCACTTTTTTTTCTATGCTTCAGAGCTTTCTATCTAACACTCACACGCATACACACTCTGATGGATGCATCGGAGAACAACTTGGGGTTAGTACCTTGCCCATGCATATTTGGCATGCAGACTGGAGCAGCCAGGGATCGAACCTAGTGACCTGCTCTACCTCCTACAGCCACCCCAGTCTTCTCAGACTGGTCTACCATTCATTTACCAGTTAAAACACCTGAGACTGTGCTGCTGTATGACATGTTGTTGATACCTGAATCCCATTCATCACGTTCTGTGATATCAGACATAACAAAAAGGAAACTGCGTTTGTGTAACAGCTGCCAAACGATAGTCCTAAAACATTGTTCACAGTCCTTATCAGAGTCTCTGTGTTTGTGGCCAGCAAAGACTATTAAGAGAAAGGGTTCATGCAATACATCCGATTAAACAGATAAAGGAAACCACAATCCAACATTTTCCACTATCAGAGTAATCACACTGCAGGGGAGACTCACAGCACAGACAAGCTTCTGCGTTTCTCACAGTTTACTTGATAACATCTCACAGTTACATGTGACATGGGAGCATAATTTTAACATGAGTTGTGATAAGAAAACCAAATAGGTCTCGACTTCAGTGGCTTTTGCTAAAATCACATTATACAGTACAAATTTAACTGGGTCTGCTGAAGGTTCAGAGCCTCGGTGAAAGGCACTCTGCAGGGCAGGTAGCAGCAAAGAGGGAGCAGGCTGCCACTCATTTATTTCCCCAGTTAGTGCTTTTGGGTTTGTTTGTTTTTTTATCTATTCTGACTTTAAGGCCACGACTGCCCCAAATGTATGCTATATAAATAAAACAAGACCCTGTAAGAATCTGCAGAAATCACTGCTGACCTCTGATTTCACCCTGAAGCAAAGCTCCAACCAGGCTTCACCATCTGCTCCAGGGTTACTCGGTCACAGTGATTTTAACGTCACTGCCACACAGAGCATTCTCACTCAGCTTTTTATTCATTTTTATAATATTACCAATGAACAAACACTCTGTATCAAGCAACAAACTGCTAATCTGGACTTTAAAAACAACATTTTCTCACATTGCTTTAGGTGTTAAGTACCTTTTTGCATTATCATGCTTCCATACGACTCCTTTTTCACAAACATGCTGGATGGGTTTAGGTACAGTTAACTGACACTGTACATTATGTACATCCATATACAGTATGCATTAGGTCCCTCCAGTGATGCAGCAGTTAACACATTTGTTTGGTAAGTGCAAGTTTGTTGGTTCAATTCCAGCCAGAGACACAAATCTGCTTTAGGATCGTGTCAGGAAGGGCATCCTGTGTAAAACTGCCAAAGCAAACATGTGGAGCTTCTAACTGTGGTGACCATTTGTGTCAAGGGAGTAGTTAAAAGTAGCATTCTATACTGCAGTTTGTGCTATTAAATGTTATCCATCCATCTGTTTGTCAAGTTCAACTTATTTTGTCAACTTATCCCAACTATCATAGGGCAAGAGGCAGGATACACCTTGGGCAAGTCAAGAGACACACTGTGGCCAATCACCAATGAACACCTTGTGCATGTCTTTGGACTGTGGGAGGAAGCGAAAGCAACCAGAGTGAACCCACATAGACACGAGGAGAACAAGGAAAGACCCCAGAGATTTGTGACTTGGACCTTTAACTTTGAGTAGAAGTGACAGGCTTTGGATCCAGGCAACTAACAATGTGATCACATGATATGCACCAAATCTGTGAGGAGAACTGCGATTCAGAGCATGGATTGCGATTCTATTCTGATATTATCCTCTAACTGAGAGTATTACTGAGAACAAGAGGAGGGAAAAAAACTGTTTGGGACAATAAACAGTGTTGATCCAATTTAGTTCTATTTAACTGATGATCTTATCCAGCCAGATTTACAGTTCAATTTTAAACCGGATTATAAATGAGACTGCAACGCTCACAGCGCAAAAGCAAGTGCGGGTCAAAAAAAGTACAAGGCGAGACAAATACATGAAGCGCATTTCATATGCTGGTGTAGATTCAAGGTGGTGCTTCAAAGAGAAGGAAACAACACAGCTTAAAGCAGGAGGAGGAATTACAGCACTATGCTTTTTCATAATGGGCTATGCCTCACTGCTCAGCTGTGGCCTAAATACAAAGACAACAAACAGTTCTCTGAAAGGAGATTAAAAGAAGGGTGAATCACTTCAAATGCCACTAAATTAAGGGTTTTAAAGTTTTGCTGACCATATTAATTGTTTTAGATCACTTCTGCAGTATCTTCTGAGGAATCAAGAAAAGTAGAAAAGACTTTCTGTTATCTTAGTTTCATGCCTGCAGGTTTTCTAACTACTGTCCCACTGAATGTAAAATGTTGCATTTTGCTGATTTTTAAAAGAAAATGAAAAAACTGTGACAGAGACTCACACCAAAAGCTTCCCATTTGAACCTTAGTCACAGACACTGAACAGAAGGGCTGGACAAATGGATAAACCAACAACTTGCTCTAAACAAACAACCAACATGTCCAATCTCTCAAAATGAATTTCTGGCAAAACAAAAAAAATCAAACGCATATAGTCTGTGTCTTCTAAAACACTCACTGTTTCTAAACGCATTTTTGTGCTTTGTAAAGTCTTTCCAGCGATGACACAGTATTAATAATTTTTCCTCTCTATAGCGCGCTATGAATACGAAATTAAGCAATCAAGTTGTTACTGAAGTGCAAAGATTCAGATTCAATTCAAGGGTCTGCCAAAATCGGCGCAGTGACAGTTATAAATTATAGCCTTTTAAAAGAGTGATGCAACTTTCACTGGGTCCAAAGTGAAACACAAGGAAAGCATTTTGAAAACTTTTTTGTCATCAGTGACTGAACTCTATAAACCATGGATGTCACAAAAGTCTCAGTTTTCATGCAAATGCCTTTGGTCTTTTTGGTCTTAAAAAAAAAAGCTCTTAAGTTGCTTCCAGTTATGTTTTGGGTCATTGTCTTTCTGTTTCTTTACTTGGTTTCTTTACTTGAAAGCGCCATTGCATCAATTTTTAAACAATTGAGTGAATCTGAGCACAAAGTATGACTCCTTCCACTCAAGAATTCATCCAGCTATCAGCAGTCACATCGTCCAGCACCAGTGATCCAGCCATCGTCGATCCGGCCTCTCTTTTTACCTCTCTGTTTGCTCTTTTCATTTTTTTCAGCCTTATGAATGACTCCTTCACTTAAATGATGCCGATTTGGACCGTATATTGACAGGCACCATGAAAAGCTACCAAATGCACATTCAAACTTTTATTTCCACAGCTTGTCATAAAATAATGAGAAAAGAGGCCACATCTAGCCATGAAACTGACATTTACTTCAATTACCCCTCTTTTGCTTTGCTCGCTCCTCCTGTGTGAGTGTATATCAACAGCACGCTCAGGCTCTATGGGTAAAGGCTTCCTTACTTCGTGTCTTGTTCCTATCATTTCCATGTGCTTCTCCCCCTGTGCCCTAGATTCCTCTCATATGTCACCCAGCCAGCCAGAAAGCCAGGCCTCCTGAAAATCTCTTCACTAGAAACTAACCTGCCTGCCTCAGACATTTCCACAATAAGACCCTGTTGCCCATCCTCCGAGTTTGCTAATAAAATACCTGAACTCCTTCCTAGAAGTCCACCTTCTACATCTTTGAGTTATTCACTGCGACTTTCCCCATTTGTGAAATTATCTGCTCTGTGTCACTAGATCAAAAAAAAGCTTCAATATGTGGAACCACAAAGACCTGAAAAACTGTTACTTTTAACACATCTCTTTGTATCTTCAGTCTCCAAACTTTAAATGTTACAATTTCATTTAAATGTCACACCACACTTTCGCTTTGTGACATCTTAAAAAATATTTTCTTGTTTATCTCAACAACCCTGGAACACATAAAAGAGGTTTATGATCCAAAAGGTGGAACACAATTCTGCTATTTCTCTACTGGAGAGAAAACAGAGTCAAACGCGGGGCGCTGACAACAGGATCCGCTATCGCTACACAGCCTCGCAGTAAAATGTCAATACATTTCCATATGAGAAAGAGCAGCTGCAGCTTTCTGTTTTCACTGCTACATGATCAGATCATGAGTCACTAGTGAGTCATCCAGTTTGCCTCTCTGAAAAGACCACCAAGCACCTCAATTATCACCCAAGCACCAATAATTAAGGCGCAGCTTAGTGGACTCTTTTGTGCACTGCTCTGAGGCTTAGATGCTATCCAGGTTTTCATTTCTTAGAGACAAAGCACTTAAGTATATTTTTAAAAGTTAACGGTGATAGGAGACACAGTTACATTTTTATAAAAGAATATATTTGCTAAATAATTCAGCACTCTAGGTGGAAGAAGTTCACTGTGATTCAGTGACGTCCTCATTGGTACAGCTGATGTCACTTCCTCTTAATGGTGATAGTTTTTTCATCATGCACGCTCCCAAAAAACTCTCACACAATTTGTTTATCTCAACTTCTACAACATTTTCTCAATTTTTCAGCATCCCTGCTGTTTCATCAGTACAGAATGACTCCTGGTGGTAGAAGCCACAGCTAAAATCAACCCGTGGATCATCTCAAGCGCACCTTTCATCAATCCATCTCTCCATTCTCTTCCGCTTAACCGATTTGGGGTTGAGGGGAGAGCTGGAGCCTATCCCAGCTGCCACAGGGCAAGAGGCAGGGTACACCCTGAACAGGTGACCAGTCTGTCACAAGGCTAACAGAGAGAAAGACAACCATCCACAGTTGCAATCACACTCACACCTACGGTAAATTTAGGATCACCAATTAACCTAACCCCACTAACTTTGGACCTTCTTGCTGTGAGGCAACGGTGCTGATGTCCTAAAAGGAAATTCCCATCAACCACCTCCCAAACTCCATTAAATAGATATATAAAAAGAAGTATGATGTTAATGTAACTTGAGGTGAATGATTGCTATAGCTATCTCCTATAACAATCAGTTTCAACAGCGGGTGATCCACTTGTTTGCACTAACAAGCTTTTTCTCTGATTCAATTCAATTCAGTTTTATTTATACAGCTCCAAATCACAATAACAGTCGCCTCAAGGCGCTTTATGTTGTAAGGTAGACCCTACAATAATACATACAGAGAAAAACCCAACAACCATATGAACCCCTATGAGCAAGCACTTTAGCGACAGTGGGAAGGAAAAACTCCCTTTTAACAGGACGAAACCTCCAGCAGAACCAGGCTCAGGGAGGGGCGGCCATCTGCTGCGACCGGTTGGGGTGAGAGTTCTCTGATGAACTGCAACCTTTAAACTAACAGTAACAAAAAGTTCTTGGGTTTGAAGGAGGACCCATTCTTATCATTTATGTCTACTAATCTTAATGTTGCTGTTTTATACAGTACGGCACATCACTTAGTGTGTTGTAGTGATAATGTTGAGTCATTTAAAGGCCGTTGAGCGCCGTAAATTGCATTTTAATTGTTTTCTAGTTGGCTGCTTTGTAAAACACAAGTAGGAAACATGTTACACGCACAGAGTTTAAATTAACAATTCTGCGGCAGTTTGTATTTTTAGATATGTTCAGTGAGATGTTATTGTGATGAAACTTCAAAAGCAATACTGAAATCTTGTGGGGGGGTGTTTGGGGAGAAAAAAAAAAGGCTCAGAGCAGTTTTTCTGTCTCCTCTTAAAGAGCTTTTTTTATTTTTGCTGTTGTTGTGTTTTTACTTTTTCAGAGGAGTGTGTAGGTTTGATTACTGCTACAGTGGGAGTTGGGCTTTTATATATACCTTCTTTACTGGTGCTTTCATTGCTGGTTATTGAAAAGACATGCTCGAATTCATGGATATTAAAGATCTCGTTGGATCAATTATTTTATGACAGCACTGTGAGCACAGCATTGTGGGTGGGGTGTGGGTATTGTGGATGCTGAAACTTGTTTATCCCCCTGGAGGTGGGCTCTCATCCGCCCTATGTCCTCGATCAGCCCTGCCAGCTCACTGTGTAGATGCTTACGACAGACGCTGTTGTTTAACATTCACAATAAAAACACGCACATTGTCAAGAACTTGAGTGTGAGCCTGTTGGATTCTTTTGGATCCCGTTCACATCTGTATACAGAATCAGTACAAAATACAACATATTTTATGATGTATCAGTTTCTGCGCTCACATGCCAGGAGTGCCTTTGTCTGCTTGGTTTTATTAATTTTGGCCAGTTAAAATGCTGTAATTCAAGCCACTGTGCAGACTAAACAAGTGACCCAAGAGTACCAGGAAATGGGAGTCTTGAACTGCTTCCATTTGAATGAAGCATAAATACTCATACATTCACATTTGTTCACATGTATTAGCCTCTCTATGGTAGACCCTGAAAGAGTCATCTCAAATCATTTGAGTTTGAAGGTCAACTGTAGTTAATAAAACTAAAGTCAACAGACAGAAAACGGTAAGGGACGATTGGACACAGAGGATAGAATAGAAGGGCAGTAAGTCTTGAAACACAGTGTACCTCAGGATACTTGTAATGTGCCGGTGCTCACTGCCAACTGAGGGAAAAAACTTTTGCTGCAAAGAGTGGGATCTTTTGATGCCAGACTTGGAAAATTTCCATGTGTACGTAGATGAGAGTAATCCCAGCTGTGTCGAAGGACAAAATGTTTCATCTTGGACTTGGAGTTTCCCTAAAATTGACTAGAAGACAACAGCTTGATTGATTGAGCTGAATGTCTCACACAACCTCTCCTTATCTATGCACAGCTTTACAACTCCCTTAACTCTTCATGGCATAGATTCAACAAGGTTTTGAAAACATTCCTGAAAGATTTTGGTCCATATTGACAATAGCATCGCACATGCACGATGCTTATTTCCAGTTCCACCACCTGCCACAGGGGCGCTGTTAGATTGAGATCTGGTGATTATTGTCCTCAAATGTCCTCAACAAACTCATTGCCATGTTCATAAACCTGTTTGAGATTTTTAATACGGTGCATTAGCAGCTGTCTGAAGATGAATACACCATAGTCATAAATGGATGGACATGGTCAGCAACAATAGTCAGATAGTGTTTAAACAATGATTTTGTCAAAATTAATGGAATTATGGACAGGGAAAGGTACAGTCAGATTTTGATTCAGCATACAATGCCATCAGGAAAGCCTTAATTTTTCAGCATGGCAATGATCCCAAACACACTGATAATACAGTAAAAGCATACCTGCATAGAAAAACACACAGTGGAACACTTTCAGTTGTGGATTTTTCTCCCCAGAGTTGCAGACGCCTTTTTTGCTGCCTTGTCAAAACTAGTACAGTACTAGTACTTTGTGTGTTCTGGAGAATTAGCAAAATATAAGTATAGGATCATATATACAATACTGTATATATAAGTATATACAGTATTGTATATGCTAGTGACTAAATGCAGGATCATGAGCTCACTATTCAGCCAGATACAGGCTGTTACTGGGATTTCTTGTTCCTCTGATCTCTGTTAGTGAGTGCAAATTTAGCTCTCCCGTAGAGTCACAAAAGTCACATCAGTAGGAAATGTGTCAGGTCCAAATGAAATGAAATTATTTTTAACTGTCAAATGTCAGTCTGTAAAATAATGAACTAGTTTAACCGTAATTAGACAAACAATGTTAAAATTCAAATTATGACCTGTGAATTGAGTCTTGACTATAAATGCTTATTATTAATCACTCAGTATAAGCTCTTTTTGACAGTCGTTCATTCAAATGAACACATTAGGTGCGATAAAGTGCAGTATGAGGTCTAAGCAAAAACTGAATCTTAAGTACAGGTAGAGCTGATCTACAAAGCCTGTTCACTCGTTTTTAGTTCCTTTGTACTGAAGCTGGCAGGAAAATCACTCACAGGGTGTCGTGAGGTCCCCTATGAATCTGGAGCTGAACAGCTAAAATTAATATTTGCAGCCCCCAATAAAGAAAAAGGAAAAAAAAAATTAACACTTAAAACATAGTATTTCTGATATGTTCAAAAAATATGAAACTATACTAATAATCTTTGTTTAATATACTTCTGTCTATATCTGTCTTTTCTTTTTATTGGAAGCTGATTTAAATATATAATGTGAGGAGTCTATTAATCTATGCTTTTTGTTTATAAAAAATAATGTTACTTTGAACCAACTTAAGTTGTTAGTTTTACTCAGACTAAAATTCAGATTTGAAACTCTAAATTTCTATTTAAAATAAGTGAAACATTTTTTCAGAATTATTAAGGTACATTGAAAAAAAAACTAAAAAGATAATTTATTTCAAAGACCTTAAAACGTTTTTCCCACTCGATTTTTCACTTTGGTAAAACTTGATAGTTTGAGTGAGTTACAAGTCCATTTGGTCTTTGGAGATGTCCTCATATAAAATGTTGCTCAACAAAGCTCCACAACAATCTATTTTATTCCTTAAAATTCACCACAAACAAAAGGTGTGGTTTTACAAACAAAGCTAATTTCTTTAAGGTAAAACCAAGATTTTGTCACAATCAGCTTGCGAGAAATAAAGAAAAATTCTCCTTTGAAGGACCAAATTTATTATGATGCGTTTTTACAACATAAAGCACTGAACTCTGCTATTTACAACAGTTAACAGTATAACAGTTGTGAAAGTGAAAGAAACAAAAACACCAGACAAAATTAAGCAAAGCGATTCCCCTTCCCAACCCCCACCAAACCCCTCTTTTTAAACTTCTTCAAAAATATGCTGAATTGAAGATCTCACATTTAAAACATTAGACTGGTAATGTAACAGCCATTAACATTAGCAACATTTCTAACACTGCGCAAATATGGCTGCCTAAATTAAATGAATATATGACAGACAGAAAAAAAGAACCAGTCTGTTCGGAGTGTATCTGAATACAAATAAGCTATAAAAGACAAACAAAAAGATGCAGTGTCCACATGTCTCTTGGCTGATCCAATGCTTAGAGCTTGACATTGACACTACAGAGTCTGTGTCATTTTCTTTGATTCCATCTCCATGAACAGCTTCTGCAGTTCATCAAAGGTGTATTTGAGCTCTCTAGGTTGAGAGCATAGATCCGTCCAGAACTTGTGTGCATGTTCACTTTGATTTTCCAAAACAAAGAATTTGTCCAAACACAATTCTGTTTTCCCCAAAGTCACAAAGAATGACTTTAAATTAAACGGACTTACAATTGCTACAAAGTCTGCTTTGGGAGGCTGGCGATGGCATAACATGCAGGTTTATCAGTTTTGCATCTTGTTTTGGACTACTGTGTTTTGTTTTCCATTTTCCCCACTCATTATTCATTTCATTTTCACTCACTTTTTACCTTCACTCACCGGTTAGGTTTAGGTAATGAAATGTGCTTCTTAATATTTAGGTGCTGAAATGCACTTTATTAGGTTTTTTGACTAAAAGCTACTTCATTAGGGTTAGGAAAAAATTGTGGACTGGATTAAAATACTTCAATAACAGCATCCCTGCACAGAGAAAACTGACAAACTTGGGAGTGATGGGCGCATCTTACAGCGCCAACCCAGTGTGTCATGTGCCACGACCAAAGGACACCTTGTGAGACACGCCGGCGGCTTTGAAAAAAACTCCATTATTTGATCAAAAGAATCTGTGAAAGCTGATTGTGGGAAAATCAGCTTCACATAAAACACCAGCGAGGGATTTCACATGCTCTACAGTTCTGAAACTTTATTCCCCACGTTCCTTTTTTCTTAATTAGCACTGAGAAATTATCCCAAAGAAAAAAGCTTGTGATGGGTTTTTTTTAAATTTTCATCTTCAGCTTCCATCTTTGCACGCTAAACTGCTTCATTATGTTTCTGCTCCACACTTGCCAAACACCATCTGTCACTCAAACAGTGTGGGCTTTGATCTCGTCTTCTACGGATTTTCTCTGGAAAGTATGGGCGTATTAGAGCTGGATATATCCAAACATTACTTGCTCACCCAGCACAAAATTTTTTTCCCGGATGTTGTGTGTGTGTGTTTTTTTCCTAATAATATAAAGGAATGTCAACACAAATGAGATGGAGTTGGAAAATCTGCAGTGCAAAAGTTTGAAGTTTTCTAAATGAGTCCTCCTCTGCTACGAGGATGAACTCTCATCAGAATATAACACGACTTTTTGTACCCCAGGGTAAATATCCCTGGTTGGATCCAGTCATCTTGCAGTCCAGACAGATGAGCTTAATATACCACTGTGGCCTTCACACCTGAGTCCCTGCTGTTCTCTCGTGCACTGAGGCTCCTGAGAGACATGCACAGTATGAGGAAATGTAGGAAATACCTCATCAGCTCTTTATTATCCTCTTAAATTTCCCATCTGTCATGTCGGTGTATTGACTGTAAGTCGATGTCAGCTCTGGAGCTCTTCTTGTTTTTACTTTCTTTTCCCACTGATGGTGTCCGTGTTTATCTGCTCACAGTATATTATGTACAAACCTAACATCCATATAACCAACATATTTAATTTAAGGAACTGATTTTTACTCAGAAGAAGAAAACCATTCGTGAGATTGACATATGTAGTTCCAGCTACATTTAAACTCTTGTTTAGGGCTCCAACCAGGAATAATCCATCAGTATATTAATACATATACTGATTAATCATTAATCCAATTATAATGTTTAATCCACTTTAGTTTACTGTATATATAAAAAAAGACAATCATCACTTTTAGAAGTGGAACTAGAGAAAATTTGTCATTAAGTGATAACAGATTTATTGATTATGACTGATAATTTAAAAAAAAATTAAATTAATAAATTGTGAATTGTTTCAAAAAAAAAATTTATAGCTCCCTTTTATAATTAAAGTAGATAAAATGGACTTTACATCACCACTTGTTTTTGTGAGATTAGCCTTATTTCTTGAGTGTTACCAAAACAACCTGCACCACATGCAGAGTTGTGGACAGTTTTCCTGGCAACATCAAGGCCATTCTCCACAGCTGGAGACATTGGCTGAAAACAGAGAGAATTCTTAGTGCGAACACAATGTTCAAAATGTACATAAATGGAATGAAAAATGAAAATGTTTTCTCTAAAGCCCCGAAAGAAAGAGCACAATTTACTAGTTTGTTTAGTCGTTAAGTGGACTTCATCTGATACTCGTTTTGGCACACTGAAGTAAGAGCATGAAAGTTGTGCATTCCCTCCATTTTTGACTCAAGGATCAGTTTTATGTCAACAATTTATTCAGAATCAAATACAGCTTCACAAATCCAAATCAGACTGAAATGAATTTGATCCAGTTAAACTTGGACAACATGTTTTATGATGCAGTAAATATCCTGGATCTCTAGCTTATGATGGCTAAAGCAGGACTTCTTTGTCTATTTAAGGGAAGGAAAATGCAGAATTGCACTGAGACAAAAAAAAAATCCTGTCCCTATAAGCAAAAACAACAGACTTGCTCAAAACCCACCAAATACATTAAAGGCCTCACTGCATTTTCAGCTGTCATGTATTACATCACTCACCCACAGTAATGTATAAATATAAGGTTTGCATATTTAGAGAAAAGCTACACTGATTTAGACCAAACTCCAGTGACTCTATTTGGACTCATTATTGTGAGGACACATTAATAAAAAAAACTAAATTCACGTTAAAAGCCATCAGAGGTTGAAGCCAAAACCCAGCGAGAGGAGTTGTTGTGTATTTAGAGTGGCAGCATTTGTCTGTCAGATGATTAAACTGTGGCATTTGTTTTGTGTGATGTGAACATTTTTACAGCTCCATCTGCTTTTAGTCAAAGGAGGAGGGGGCTGCTGGGAAGAGAGTGAGAGCACAAGAGCGCACTTCCACTGTTTATCCTGCGGAGTGGATCCACACAGCAGAAGGGCAGATAATGTATAAGGGACAAAAAAAGTGGGATAATATCTGGAGGATGCCTCAAAAAGAACAACATGAAGTGAGAGATTATGTCCACAAATTATCTTCATTAATGAGATTCTACAAAACAGCTTAAGCATACATGAGGCTTAAAGCTACAATTAATGATTATTCTAATTATTCAATATGCCAATTAAAGCACAATTAATCATTTTGCCAGGAAGAAGTCTATAAAAATAATTTAGTAATAATTCCCCAGATTCCTTATCTTTTTTTGCCCAAAGATATTTGATTTTTCTGCCACAAGCAAAAAATCTTTACATTTAATTGTTTCAGCATCGCATTAACTACCGATTATAAGAACCCAGCACACTTATATTAAAAAAAAATCACTTCACGAATTCTGTCACAAACCCTGCAAATGCTTACATTACCTGCTGTCATCATCAGAAATGTTATTTAATGGTTAATCTATAAAAATCTACTAACTCAGTTCATTAGCCAATTCATTCATTACCATTTGAGCTTTAAGAAGCACCTTTCATTACCTCGGGTTAAACACAACAACCTTACTGAGCATAAACTGAATTTAATGTCACATCATTCTGTAGTCCATTTGAGCTGAAACCGCCTTAATTCAAAGAAATTGTTTGGTCTAAAACTTGTGAAAATATAAATTGTTTGAAGAAAACTTCAAGGCATAAAAACTCCATAAAATTAAAAATAAAATGTTTACCACATAAAATGTCAAACAGGCTTAAGAAACAGTCCATCATAAAACACTCACATTTCTTGTTTCAATATCAAACAAGTATGAAATCGGACTACTGAAATGTCAATTTGGACTTCCTCTCCACTAATTGGTGCAGTTAGAGAAATAACTGATGAGTAATTACCCATCAGTGAACAAGTCAAAAGATCATTTCAACTGAAAATAATTTTTAAGCTCTTAGAGCGCTGGTGACCGTTTTCACACCTCTTCATGACATTTGAATAGACCATACAATGAATGAAGCTGACACCGAGGCTAATTAGTGGCAACTTTACAATCGCGGCTCACCACTCTCACTCTTACTCTCACAAAAGGCAACAAAATACCACGAAGAAGGATAACCTCACATACAACTTTAAGAACATTTAATAATAACAAAGGTATCAGCGAAATGTGACCGCAAACTTTTCCTCCAATCCACCAGAAGGCTAATCAGCATCAAAGAGTGCAATAATGCAATATAAGCGTCATATATTAATGTTAGAATCCGAAGTATAATTTCTGATATTGTGGAAGTCTTCAGTATGTGAACGGTTTACTGAATCATATAAAAGCACTACAGAAAAAAAGACTCACCGTGAGCGGACAGGTTGACAGACACAAGGTGACAAAGAGCAAACTTTTCATGTTTACTCCTGGAAGCCAGTGAGCTGTCCTAACAGGAGAAATTTGGGTTAAAACACTTCATTTAAACTCCAGTTAAGAGTTTTCATCCGGGTAAAAAACAAAAAAATTAAACATTTTTTTTTTTTATTCCATGAACGTTGGAGAGAGAAAAGAGCCCAGTCTGTGATGTCCTCTATCCACGCTGCTCGCTTCCACTGAGCTGAATGTGCGGACAGATCATTTACCCGCAGCTGACTTCTACTGTCAAGTTCACGATCACAAGCAGGCACACTTCCGGTGCGGGCTTTCAAAATAAGAGCGAATAGCGTCACAATATCAGATTTTCACGGCAAAAGCTAATTATCATGATTAAAAAAATGCCAACATACACTTACATGACACTTCATTATTTACACCTTATTGTGCTATACCCCTTTTTGCTTTAATTCTTTGTGGCATACAGTAGATTCAACAGTTAATGATTGTGGAAATGGTATTCAGAGATTTTGGTCATCAGAAGATGCGTACCCTCTGGTCATCAGCACTGGGGTCGTTACTCAAAAAAAGTAATAAATTACACATTACTCGCTTCTTTTCTTAAAAGTTAAGTAAGTAATTTGTTACACTACTCGTTGGAGGAGCTGAACAGGTATACCTAATGAAGTGGCAGGGAGTTTATGACATCTGACAAGTCGTATTTAATTTTTTTTCTAATTACTGTTTGTTTCCCTGTCTTTAAGGAATTGCACTCAAAATACAGGTGCAGAAAATATAATACATAAACATAGCATTCCCAAAGTGTACAATTACAGAGAGAATTACATGTAATAGAGAATTCTAAGGAAAACAGTTGAACTCATAACAGAAGCTCCACAAAATGTAACATCTGCCATCAGTGCGATGTTGACTGAAACACATGGAGGAGGAGGCAGAGAGAGTTCGGGTACAAGGCCACCGGCTGGCAGCTAACCGTTCTGATATACTGTGATTTAATGTCCACTGACCATTAGCTTACATAACCGTTTCCTCGTTCTATTTTTCACATTCTCTGTCCAAAGGAGGACATGCATCTTGGTTTTCTGTCCCTTTGTGTTAGGCCTGCGATGGATTGGTGACCTGTCCAGGATGTACCCTGCCTCTCACTCTATGACAGCTGGAATAAGCAACAACTCCTCCCCATGACCCTAAGTTTGATAAGAGGCTATTTTGAAGTGTTAACCAAATAGTTCCTGCCACTGCGTTATGTACAGTATTATCATATTTTGTATTAATCATGTGAAATTAATATTTCATTTTTAAATTGTCAGTACCAGAATATAATGAAACCCATAGAGTAATACAGGATTAATCACGTTCATTAAAAGTTCTATATAGCACTACCCTTCACTAACTCACTAACCTGTGATGAGGGGGCACAAGTACATTTTGTCACAAGTTAAAATGCCTCTAATTAAGCTCTTGCTTAATCAAACACAGTGGGGGGTGGGGTGGTGGGTGTATGTTAATCAAGCATCTGGAGGGTTTGCCAGCTCTGAACCTTGCTGAAAGTTATGGCAGAGCTGAACGGCACTGGGTTGTGAGCACAGCACACCACAACACTAAAGGATGTCAGGTCCTCAATCGTGTCACCCTCATGGAGTCAGTTTATGACTGCTTGGTGAGAAACATGCATGTCAGTAGCCCACTGGAGGGTGTTTTTGTAAGTACTGCTCCTTCTGTTCTATCGGTCATAAAGGAGCAGATACTGGTCCTACTTCTGGGTTGATGCCTGTCCTTGTGTAACGGCTGGTCTCCTGCTTCCTCTTCCACGCTCTAGAGACTGCGCTAGGAGACACCGTAAAATTTCATATGGATGTTACATCCTGAAGGAGGTGGAGTACCTCTGCAACCTAAATGGGCTGAATGTAACTTTTCATGCTACCAGTACTACAGTACATCAGTGTATGTACAAATATATATATATAATTCCAGTACAGTTGGTGTGAAGCTCAATAAACGGCTATTCTATTCTATTTTCTTCATGTGATGAACTGGTGGAAATATGAGAATGGGACCCAAGAGCAGACTCAATACATGAGTTGAACTATTTACAAGTTTTTGTTTACAAAATGTGAACTTAAACAAAAACATGGCTAGAAACTGAAACTTAAACAGGGGACCTAGAGCCAAGGAAGGTCGAGGGTGGAGAAACGCTTAAACACAGGGAGCGCACGGAGAGCCAAGTAATGGGGAGCTCTGCAACAGAGGAGAGGAAGGTTACTGGGCAGGAAGGCAAGAGAATGACCAGAGGTGAGTATGTACTGCCGTGGGGTGTGCTTACTTGCAAACTGGACATGGTGAGTCCTGGGGTAGGCATCCATGAGAGTGTCCAGTGTGGTGAGCACGGTGAAGGAGGATATCCAATCCTAAAGGAGTGACGACGGGCAGAAGGGCAGGCAGGTTAATATGACGTGAGAATAGAAGTCCTTAGTTTGAGATCTGACTGTAGTAGTTGGAGCAATTCGGACCAGCACCTCTCACTCGGATTCAAAGTAAGGCATCTCACAATAGCACTCTGGATAACATCATATAATTCTCTTCCTGAGTTCCCTGCTCTGCGTGACCTATCCTCTCCTTCTCTAGATCCAGCCAGCCCTTATGCTGCCTGCCTCCACTCCACTTGCCTGTCTCTCTCCCAGTTAAAGTCTACGTTCCAAGTGACCCTTAGTTTCCTTTTGCACATATTTAAAAAATCATTGTTTTTCTCCGTTTTCTTGTTAAAGTGAATAAAGTATCGCAAAGCTTATTCTGTGTCTCACTGTCGTGCCCGAGTCCCGGACTTGAGTCCAACTAAGTAAATTGCTAAACACAACAGACTCCCTTTTAAAACTTTAGATAACTGAACCTAATCCCAAACATTAATTCTTCTGCCATCCAAATGGCTCAGTGTTAAAAATATTGACTTGGCTGCTTAGTAAAAGGCTTTGGAAATAATTTCACTCCAGAATAATTTGGACTTACTCAAGAATAAAAAGTTTTAAATTCACCACAAAGACATTGGGCAATTAAGTAAGCAGACATCTGCCTGTTTTTTAATTCACATCTGTTCTTTAGCACAATTCTTTTCTTCCAAATTATACTATTAAAAAAATCCATGCCACATTGTGAGAATTAATTTGACAACTTTTATTACATCCACTGTTTCTAACAGCAGGGAACAGTTTGTTCATCAAACAGCCCTTAAGTCTTTTTCTTATATTTGTGTCTGTTTCCACTGCACTGAATGGATGTTTTTGTATAATACATTTTGAATTCACACACAGACTCACAGCTGCACTGGGTAGTGATTAAACAACTTTGTCATTATCTGTCAAGGGATGCTCCTAGAAAGTTTTTATCCTTTACTAGTACAATTTTCATGTTAGTTCTGACCTCTGGAATCATTTATTTAAGTCTACGGTGCTGCAACAACACCTTGGTAATCCTAACCATAATGGTTTGTCCTATCCCACATGAAAGTAACTAAACACTGTTAACCACTGTCTTCAGCATTAAAGCAGTGTTTTCTTGGCCCATATATCAACCCCGCCCTCCTACCTTTAAGCTCTATACCTACCTCACCTCACCTCCTTCTTTGTGTAGATTGCTATCATCATTAAAGAGTGATGTTCCAATGAAATCTGAATATGATATTAATAAGCATCACAAATGCCCACTTAAAAAATGAGAATACTGTGTTTGTGCTTACTGTTGTTACTAAGTGGGGAAAAAAGAACTTTAGTCTAAACCAAGATAAATCCGACTGCCTTTAAAGTGCACAAGAAAAAAATTAAGAGGTAACACTTTATAATAATGTCAGTATTATTAAGATATTAGTAAGGTATTATCATGTCTTTAAGTCATCATTTATACAGTATTTTTCCTCCTTAGTAGGCCATTTATAAATACAGATACATTATTATTACCATGATTATCATTATGAATATAACTAGCAGTGATAGCTGTACATGGTGTAACAGTAAGTATGTCATGTTTATAAATTACATACTAAGGGTGTCTTTTTTCTTTTTTTTACTAACTGTGTCCCCTGATGCAGATCATGGGAAATTATAGAAAAAAAAGTTTATAAAAATAGAAATAATAGAAAAAAATAATAGAAAAAATACTTTGGTCCTCATGTCCTCATGTGGGATGCCCGTGCCGAGATAATTTACCATAATGTGCCATGAAAGTCAAGAAAGAAGAAGAATGCTCAGTAAACCTGGATGTAAAAACGGCTGAAATCCCACTTTTACCATGAGTAACAGCAAATAACTTTCCTTTGTTTATTAGAAAACCCAACAGGGCACCCTTCATTGTTAATGTTTAGAAAAACCAAAACGTCTTTGAGTGCATGGCTGAAGCGGGAGAAAGGTCATGTATTTAAAAAAAAACAAAAAACAGAAAAAGAACAACACTGACTCTTGACAGAAGACGCGATCATCAGTGGACAGTACTTTGTATATCAATCAATGACCTCCTAACAAAGAGGTTGCGACCCTTAGACCTTCCTTATTCACTAATTATGTAACATTCAGCGTTCGCTTGTCTTTAAACAAAGACTTGAAATGAACTGTGAACACTGAAACCATTTGGATTTTTTGTTTATATTTGTAATTAATTGGCCCTCAGTGCCCACTGTGAAGTGCAGTTCACAGTTCCCCCACTTCTCTCATTACCATTACAACACTGACACTTGCAATCAGGCATCTTTTCATCCCCACCTCATTTTTATGCTGTGAATACAATCAGAGCTATAGAAAGATGTTGTGTAACACACAACAGGCTAAGCAGAACAATGGGTCAAACTGGGGCCTGCTTGCTCACATGTGAAGAGGGTAGTGTGATCCTACCAAACTGCGAAGTCTGATTACATCTGCTCATCTTCCTTGTAACGACTTGTAATGCTCCCATCCTACTTTTTCTTACACTGGATGGATGGATGGATGGATGGATGGAGGGATGTGTGGATGGAGGGATGTGTGGATGGAAGTATCTTGTGTTAACATTTAGCCTTTTCTGCAAAATATTAAAAATGTCATCCCCTGTATTCTTTCAGCTGAGAAAGATAGAAAATGACTTCTTGTTGAGCTACGAGCAATCTGCTCTGAGTGGTATCAGCACGTCTCCCCAGTGCATCTCATATTGTCCATTTCAGTGACTGCTCTTGCTCCCCCTTGTCAGACCAAAATGTACAACAAAGGATGGATTTGGGGGGAAAAAAAAGATCACAGGCAGCAAGCTGAGCCATAGCACAGGAAACAGGCACAGGCGAAGCATGAGTGAGAGACAAATTGCTTGAAAGCTATGGCACAAAGCAAAACAGTCAAAATGGCAATGTGACAACTTAACGGGGAGCACCAACCCGTCCCTACTGGTTGTTTGTTATGTTGGTTTCCACCATGGAAATGTGGATGTTTCTGGGAATAAGAGGAGGATACTTTTCATTCATGTTCTGTAAACAGCTCCTTTATAATTGCAGCGTTTGTTTTTCAAGTGTTAGAAGTGGGTCGAGACCGTAGCTAATATCACATACACCACCTGACTCAAATTACTACGGCTCTGACCTTTTAGGTGAAATTAGAGTTTGGTGGCTCTGACCCTCACATGAAGATACATGGATTTATATCCTACCACCAGAGGGTTTGAGAAATTAATCATTGTCAGCATTTTGGGCAAACTGGCAATTTGGACACTCCAAAAGAAAAGGTGCCACAGTGTATTTCAGCAAGAGGAAACTAAATAATTTATTAACATTTATCACCCTGGATCTGCTGTATGTGTTTTTTATTACCTTATATATAAAAAAAACAAAAACACCCAGCTCGCCCCTGCGGGCGGTTTATCCTTCAAGCTCGGGTCCTCTACCAGAGGCCTGGGAGCTTGAGGGTCCTGCGCAGTATCTTAGCTGTTCCCAGGACTGCGCTCTTCTGGACAGAGATCTCCGATGTTGTTCCTGGGATCTGCTGGAGCGACTCGCCTAGCTTGGGAGTCACCGCACGTAGTGCTCCGATTACCACTGGGACCACCGTTACCTTCACCCTCCACATCCTCTTGAGCTCTTCCCTGAGCCCGTGGTATTTCTCCAGCTTCTCGTGTTCCTTCTTCGTGATGTTGCTGTCATTCGGAACCGCTACGTCTAACACTACAGCCGTCTTCTTCTGTTTGTCTACCACCACTATGTCTGGTTGGTTAGC
>VUQG01021380.1:0-18271 GCA_015106755.1 Etia nguti | reverse complement strand
GGGTCAGGTAGTGGCCAAGGTCTTGGCCAAAGGCCAGTCAGGACTCTGACTACCCTTTGCTTTGGCTTATCACAGTAGGTCACAACCTGGTCAAACATTGCACATTAATCCTAATTATTAAATTTTACAACAGGCAGTCAGCATGTGGCATAATCTGATATGTAAATAATACCTGACCTAACTACATAGGTTACATGCTTATTCTCATTGTAGGTTTATAGTGTGTGTGTGTGTGTGTGTGTGTGTGTGTGTGTGGTTATATTGTCTGATCCTTAAGGTGATTTTATTGTGATGTATTCAGCCTCTCTGTTACAATGTTACTGTTTTGGTTGTGCTGCATGAAGACGTTGAGTGTGTATTGGGGGGAGTTAGTTACTGGAGCTGGAGAGTGAGTTATTCAGGAGAACTCCAGCAGCATTAACTTCCCTGTTACTGTACCATCTTAATAAACCATGTGCTTAAGACTCTACGTGAAAGTTACAGAATATATGTTCAGTGCAGATAGATATATAGTTATATAGGTATACATATCATCCAAAAATCCACCACATGATGTCAAGGTCATGTGTTCATGTTTAACTCCGTGAGAACACTGGTGTTTCTGTTTCATGTAGTGAAATGCAATGTATTGTTTTATGGACAATAAATTGCATTTTTAATTGAAATTTCGGAGTGATTACCAGCCAGAACTGCACTGATGTGCTCTAATTCTTAGTGCAGGCATCACTTTTCTTCATCTGTTCAGAGGAGCCCTTTTGCATATCTTGGTTATCATGAGCAGTTATTTGAGTTACTGTATTACTGTACTCTATCAGCTCAATTTCAATTCAGTTCAGTTTTATTCATATATCAGCAAATCATAACAACCATTTCCTCAAGGCGCTTTGTATTGTGAGTTAAAGACGCTACAATAATAAAGGCATTTGAATGTGACTTAAGAGTTTTATGGGGTAGCAGAGGGATGACTGCTCTTGATTTACAGATTGATGGATTTCTGTATTACAGCAGCAGAAGTAATAAACAATACTATGCTCAATACAGCAGAACAGTGCCATAAAATAGAGTAAAACTAAATATCTCAAAAGGAACCGCATATAAAAAATGTAATTAAAAGAGCAAAAAGCTCAATAAAATGCAATGACGCTCAGTAGAAATAGAATAGAGCTGAAGCAATGTTAAACTTGGCTGTAAAGGGCATCATGCTGGGGATTCTCTGATAAAGCAGTAAAGAGGAGTCCTGTGGGACAGCAAAGCCTGTATGTGTTTTTGTGGCAGTGGAGCTAAACATACAGGATCGATAGGACGACCGATTTTTGCTGTGTCGACAGGTAGCATCACCCCCCCCAAACCAGTACGACTGGTGTTATTTTTTTCAGTAGAGGAAAATATACAAACAGACTCAACAACAAATGTGAGATTTAAGGAACACATTCAAACACATTCAGATCCTATAATTGAAAAGAAGGATATCCTCGGTTGCATGTAGTGCAGTGAACTCTGCTGAATAGATCAATAGATGGTAAGTCAACTCAAAAACATGTTAAATATGAATTAAAACAATGCAATTATTCAGTAATCTCAAACTCTTTTTACAGTAGAACGTAGACAACGTGAAATGTTTACTATTTCATGAAAAGTATTAGCTCGCTTTGAATTTAATGGCAGCGACACTCAGAAGATTTACAAATGACTGCATTCTGTTTTTATTTTCCTTTTTCACAGTGTCCTGTATTTTTTTGGGACTGGGGTTGTATATCGAAATGTATGTAACTGATTAGCTCTCTTGAGTTAACCAACACTTGTCTGTGTGTGTATTATGGATGAGACTGAAACATCCATCCAGTCTGTGTGTCCTCATGATTTTGATGATCTCTTGAATACTTTGTGGTCCCCTTATTAGAGATTTGGCATCAGAAGTAAAACATGGTTTTTTAAACAGTGGAATTAACTCACATGTTGTGCATGTTAACAACAGTGCAAAATTAAACTGACAACACAGGTGTAAAACTGAGCCTGTGAAGTCCTTACATGTATACAAAGGATAAACCCCCGCGGCCTTTATTCCAGCACCAGTCGAGCTGCAGCTAAGAAGGATGTGATTATTTGTTAGAACAGTAGAATCCCTTGTTATCGTTCTCTCATATGTATAGTCTTCTAGTTTTGAGTTAGTATGGTAGGAATTCATGACTGTTTGAGTTTTGGAACACATCCTTCTTTGTGTTTTTGTTCCCGGCAGCTGGTTGGACTTGGTGAAACATTTCCACGCTGAATACGTGACTCGGTGTACTGTGACTAGTTCACTTCCCGCTTGTTTTCTATTTTTCTCCTTTTAGTTATCTGTGTAGATGTTTTACATATTCTTTCTTCCTGAGTAGCAGATAAACCTTTTGTTAACCGTCGAGTTCAGCGCAGCGGTAAGACGGCCTCCAAGTTCCAAAAAACCTTCAAGGTTGTTTAGTTGCAGCATTCCTCGCTTTTAGCTCTGCCCGTCTTTTTGTCTGGCTCTATTTTGACACTGCTTTGTGACGGCGAATGTGTGCAACAGACAAAAGATCCATTCATTCGCTCTGCAGAGAGAAACACTGATTGATAACTCAGCACCAAGACAGCTACAGACTGTTGCAGGAGACGAGAGCGAAGCAGGAACTGTCTGAAAAAGAGAAACATTCGTTTTCTGTGACAGTGTTTGTTTTTGTTTGTTTGTTTGTTTTTTCCACAACGACCAAACAAATCATGGATGCAGGATGTATAACATATAATGCAATCGTGCTGTTGCACGTTTGGTTGTTGTCATGAAGTCATTGGTAAGTCTAGTTATTTTTCTTGGCTGTATGTGGATCTCTCATGTGATTTAACATGGCATTTGGTGGGATGATCCAAAGAAGCTGATCCTATAAATTAACCTGTAACATTATGAATTTTCTAATGTTTAGTAGAAATGCCATTTAGGATGGAAATAAAGATTTTTAGTCCTTATTTTGGAGCAAATTCAACTTTTAAACATATTTTTTTTGTTTGTTTTTTCTTTACCGGACCTGACTAGTGATTCTATACATGTAGCTCTCAGTAACTGCAGTAAAACTACAGCTATGGTTGCTTTCCCATCCATTTAAATTAGCTGCAGAGTGGCAGTACAGGTATAGGTGTGTGTATAGCAGCTCATTTCGGTTCAGTCTTTGTACCACTTTGTATTAGCGGGGCGCTTTGTTTTCAGTTGTTCTGCATCTTACAGCCATTTGGGAGAAATTGGAAACTTTAATTATACTTTTAATACATTTAATTATTTATTTAAAAAATATATGTATATTTTAGTACGTGTGTGTATATATTTGTTTTTAAGCTACAACCTTTGCTCCATCACAAATGCAGTTTTGATACAGGCCAGTTTAAATTGGACGTTTTATTATTTTTTTATGAATCTGCCTGAATCTGTTGTCTGTCTTGACTTCTTCACAGAAACAAGTTGTCACCTGCTCGTGTTTTATTGCAAATATTGACAACGTTGCATTCAATAAATATGTGTCCCACTGTGTGTGGACTTCATCCATCATCATAATTGCCATTTCGTCTGGCTGTGCCGTCTCTTCCCGTCGAGGGTGTGCCGTCACTCGGATGCACCCCTCCTGGGCTCAGACTTATTCCTGGAAGTACAGCCCCGATAATTTAAGAGGGAGGATGTCCTTTGTTACAGCTTTGTTTTCCTTTTCCTCTCGTGTTTCATAAATAGGTCAGTTTGCCACCCTAGTTAGCGTCTAAGCTATGCTGTCAATGCTTTCTGAGGAAGCCATTAAGGACGTAGTTTTGGAGAAAGATAATAATGGAATTGATTTTTAACAAGAACCTTTTACTAATCCATAGTTATCAGAGTGTCGGAGACCAAAAATTGTCTTTTTTTTGTTCTCCATTATTATCAGATTACTAAATACATTAACTGTGTTTCATATCAAAACAACCTCTAATAATACGGCAGTACTGCTCCTTCCTCACACGATCTTAAGTGTTACCGTCAAAGTGGGCAGTTGTTTCTTCAAGCCACCATTCCATTTCATTTTAATTGTTTTTTAATTCCTATTTTATTACAGTAAATATCAGGGATGCTGTTGAGTTTTATACAGTCTGAACACTGAAACGTGATCATGAAGTTACAGGAAGTCTTTGGTGCATTCAGCACATTTGACATTTAGTTATGATTACTCTACTTTAGGACTTTGGTTAGGTCCAGCAAATTTACCTGTCGGACCATTTAGCTAAATGATGCTAAAACACTCCACAGTATAGGAAAATAGCACTATGGGTAACTTCACATGTTTTAAACAATATTATTCTGCAAGTAAGAGATTAAAATTTTCAGTATAAAATGCTGTGAATCTGAAGGTGCTGCGTTTATTTTCTCTTGTGTATTTTCAGGCTCATGACAGATTTCGAGACTAGTTGGGTGAATAAAAACACTAAAAACACGATGCTGCTGGTTTCACATCCAGAATGATATTCTGGTTTCTTCAGTTTTAACGGGGTTTAGACTGTGTAAACATCAACAGTAGGACGTCCTGAGAGAGCTCGACCTTTGTGGACGAATTCAGGTTCTTATGTAAGCAGGTATTGTGTTGGAAGTAAAGAGAGACGAAGAAAAGAAATACTTTCTCATGATGCCCCTCATGGAGCAGGGCTCTATCTGATTGGGTGGCATTGTAGCTAGGGTTTCTGATGTTGCATGGGAAATGGATTTCGATTGGCCAAACACAGCCTCTTTGTTCTTCTTAACCCGTTATCTGATCAGATCTGCTGTAATCTGGTAATAACACAGAATTCAGTGGTGCTGCTGCTGCTGCTGTTTTTGTTGTTGGCTTAAAGAGGCTGTTTGTGCATGTTTTCTTAAGAAAAGTGTGCAGAAGCTTTCTCTGCACTGTAGTGTGCTCTTTGTTGCAAAGGCTGCATACAGGCTGAACAGTTTTAGATTAAGTTTTTCACTTGAAGGACCATTGTTTATATTTGTCAGGGTGGAGTTATTGCAGTTATGTAACTGCATGGGTATGGGTGCCCCATAGAAATGCCAAAAAGATAAATGTGGTGGTTAATGCAGCATAATGGGCATTCACTGGACGTATTCACTGTTTACTCTCAGCCATTTCTGTGTGTGCTTGAATAGCTGAATAGCTTAGCAGCCTGCATACATTTGTCAATCTTTTAAGAGGCAGTTTTGAGACAAGCATCACACAGCGCCGTTTCGTTGCTGCTGATTGATGTATCATAAATATCACGCAGTAGATTTTAAAAGGCTTAACTTGTGGGTCTGTACCTTGATGTCTTCTCAGCATAGCTGTTGATACTTCAATTTTGAAATGATTTTCATAAAGTCACACACATTAAATGAGTGTAAGAGATTTTATATCATTTGCTTTAAACTGATTCTATATCAGAATCCAGTAAATTGGATTTGCAAAAAATTAATTGCTGTATGAATGAAAGGTGAAAGGTAAAATGTGGCTTGTAGTGAAAAATGCTTTGACATAATGTTTTTCCTCATAGTTGTTTTGTCAGCATCAGTCGTACCTACAAACACTTTAATCCTTTAATCCTCAAATTTTCTTTATTAATCATCAAACATATTTGTCACAGTTTTTCAGAACTTGATATTTGTAAAATCACTAAAGCATTCAGGAAAGCAGTGAGACTGTGGACTATCATCTTGCACAGTTGAAGCAGATGATGTCACACTCTGTTACCTGGTTCATGAGGTGAGGGTTATAAACAACAACCAAGATGATGTGTGAAAAGTCCCCGGTGAAGACAGCAGAGAGACTAAAGGCCAGAGTGTGTTTCTTGGTTGCAAAGCAATAGATTATTATTATTTTATTTTATTTTAATTTATTTTGGCACGACTTGGTTGAACAGGCAGACGCCCCCTTGACCAATTAAATATAAATGGTCTTTAGGCTCACGTAAAAGTAGCTATTCAGTGTTTTAAGATAATAAACAGGTAAAAATGTGATTTCACCCACCACCATGGCTGAAGTAAAAACAAGCTGAAACAGAAGCTGTCTGCATGCAGTTCATATATTTCACCACAGTCTTTGCAGACTTCTTGTAAGTTGCAGACTAACAGCAGCTCGGTAACAGTAACAGCTGCAGCATGCAGGGGTGAGTCTAATGAGGGACACGGCATTTACTCCACTACATACATTTTAAAGCATTTGTTACTAATTATTTTGCACCTTTAGATTATTTAACAGAAAATATAATAGAAATATAATTATTGCTTCAGCTACTCAGCAGTAAAGTAATTAAAATTAGTTTAGTTTAGTTTTGTTCAGAGACTAGTTTATATATACACAAGGTTGGCGACAGTGGGAAGGACAAACTCCCTTTTTAACAGGAAGAAATCTGGGAAAATCAGGCTTAGGCAGGGTGAGGTGCAAAAAGACTGACATATTTCATCACTGCTGCTTTCAGCAATGTGAAGTCAAGAAGTCAGAAATCCTGTTGTGATATGATGACAAAGAAGCCACAATGAGGCTTTTAACACCCACCTCCATAGGAGACAGCCCCAACTAAACCTGGGTCTCTCCACCTTTTGTTTTTAGAACTGAAGAAGTCTCTTGGATGAGAGATGAAATGTCTTCACAGACGTGCAGAAGTCCAGTCACCATCTGTTTTACACCCTTAGGACTAGAAAAGAGATTCCTCACAATACTCATACGGGCTGCTCGCCTAAAGTTCATCATCTTCACACGAATTCACAGCACTCAGGTGATATGAATGAGACAGCTGTCTCATCTGAAGACATATTACACAATCTCGCCTACCTAACCCTGCAGATTATCTCATGAAACCAATTGGCTTTCCCTAACCTCGCCTGGAGTCTTTATCTTAGCGTAAAGTCATTAATGTGACTCTGCGCTAACAAGAACCAGCAACAGCTTCGGATACATTAAAAGGCTTCTTGGACCTGGTACGTATATTATATGCAGAGATATGCGGAGCCTATGTTCCCACTGATATAATAATGTAAGAAAGGAGCAGACTATGATGTTGTATACTTCACTTACCTTTCTGTTCCACATGAGTGTTTGTATTTAATACTTACAGAGAATACGCTGCAAGAAGATTAGACTTATTCTTTGGTGGTTTATTGCGTCAGGTGTCTTACTCTGTGTCGTCTCTGTTGTTATGTAACAACAGGATTTCTGACTTCCTGACATCACGTTGTTGAGCGTAGTAGTAATGAGATACCAGGCTATTTGTGATTCTTACCACACAAACAAAACAAAATGCACTTTTCTGTTCAAAGCTCACACAAAAGCTCACGATGAGATCGCATTTTATAGGATACACGACTCTGAAGCAAGGCGCTGAAAATCGTTCTTATATTAACCCGTCAAGAATAGAAAAATTACATAAATGAAACTGTTTATGATAAAATGAGAAGCTGTGAAGATTTTTAGTGCAATGCTGTAATGGTTTAGTTTAGGCTTTAATTCAGAAATGTTATATTCTCTGTTTCAATCGTTACAACCAATTTGTGACGAGTAGACACAAAACAGGTATTTTTAATTATGATGCCCTAAACCAGATGAATATATGCGTTTTTATAATTAGGAATTTTAAAATGACATCAGTCAGTGGCAGTTAGGCAACTGATGACATTTATTTTCTGTCAGTAGGCTTCTTCTGATGGTCTGTGTTGTTTTGGTGACTCAGCAATTACAACTCGACTCAGTATCCTCGCTGTGATTTTGAAATGCAGCGAGGAGAACGTGGGCTCAGATCTTGGTGAATGTTGTTTGTTTACTTTGCTGTTTAATCCAGGAGGAATTTAAAGGCTTTTCCATCCTTCGCTATCACACGAAAGGCAACTTCTACCCAGGCAGGTGCAGGTACACATTCAATGTGGGGGGGTTTTCACGACGTGACGAACGATAGTTTCCTTCCTGCTGTAATTTATCAGTTCAAGATACTAAAAAAGAAAACTCAGAAAATGTCATGATTTATACCTGCAGCACAGGTTAGTGGGAACCCATCACCTCTTTGTTCACAGCTTTGAGCTAAAAAGGTTGAGCTCCACTTGAGGTGAAATCCGAGTCCGTCCCGACAGCAAATGCCACTCCATTCTCTGTTTAAAAGGTCAGCTATCGTGAGAGGCATCGCAGTTATTGCAGTGCCACGAAGTAAACCTGTCGCACTGTCCTAACGCGTAGCTGTAGAGCTGCTGTGTGTCGCCTCATTTGGCCTTTGTGTTTTCTTTCACTGTAAAACTGATGAAGAAGCCTTTGCCTCCATCGTGATCGTGAAGGTCTCGCCAGCATTTATATCTGTGTCTTCTTATCCATGTGAATGTTTAGCAGTGCAGCTTTCTAATATGCTTAAATGTGGCTTTTGCTTTTATCTTCAGATCTGGTTTCCCACTTCTTTAGTCACTGCCACACTTGTATAGCAAGAGTAGTTGTAAAATTTAATTGCACATTAGCCTTTAATCCATGTCACGTACAGTACATATCAGTCTGGACTATACAAAGGATAGAAAGGTGGTTTATGAATCCTTTCTACATAACTTGAGAAGAAAAATCCTATAAACAAATGATGGAGAAGCTTTCCAGTGTCTGAAATGATAAAGAGCATTAAAGCCTGTGTGAAATGTTGCTACTGCAAACAGAGCTGCAGAGTTCCATTTTACTTCCTCTGGGGAGGAAGTGGGAATCTGATGGAAAAGCATATTTATTCACCTCAGTGCGGTGAGACTAGCATGACGAAGAAGCCATTATTTTTGTGTAATTTTCTGTGATGACACCTAATTTGGGAGTTACATGTATTGACATATAAAAGCACCTTTATCTATAAAGTTACATCAGCATGAACGCTGTTGGGCTATAATTGAAAGGTGACAGACTTGGAAGGTAGTGCATAATTACCTGCAACCAAAAGCAAAGTAATAATTTTTTCCTTATTTAAAGATAAATTGCATGCTAGGTAAATGTGTGTTTGCACCAACAAATATAACCTGACAGCGAGAATATGTGAGAGCTTCATGGAGATTTGGTCGTTTGAGGAGCAAGAGAAGAGGAAGATGAAGGAACTACTGGCTCTATCCTGTGTCTGTTATTTAGGGTGTGATGTGAATAAGGGTGAGATCATAGTCCCGTTTAAGAGTCAGCTGTTTGGTGTGTTACTGGCTCTCACTGTTTCCACTTCATGTGTTTCTGACTCAACCTGCACACTGTAATCGTACTTGGTTATAATTGTCTACAGTTACTGAAGCTGTTTTAATAGGATTACTTTACATTACTAAAGTTTATTAAATGTTTTGGGAGACTCGCTGATCATTGGTGGAAACTACTGTGCAGTGTGTTTTGTAGTTCCAGAACTGCAATTTCTCGTTGTTACTACATTTTTAACAGCAAGTTTGGTTGCAGTGAAAGATGCTGTCGAGTTGCATTAGGTGATGATCCACTGTTTTTGGAGTAAAAATCTGATCGTCTGTGCATGGTTTTTGACCTTTTGTAATGCAGCTCTGGATTCCCGTTACCTTCTCCTGAAAGTCTGTCATGTGGGGAAGAAACAAAAAATTGTTAATAGAAGTTTAATTTTTACTTGTTAAACTAAAAGAGACAGACAAGCTCCTATCACAGTCAAAAGAAAGACACAGCACAACCAAGAAGCTGATCACTAAAAGAGCAAGTCAAGAAGGTTAAATGATCAAAAACACCCTTCTCTCCACTGAGCAGGATTAAGTAGCAGACTGCAGAGACGCTTTGGCTCTCCTCTCCCTGGCCTTAAGTACTCCTGCTCTAATTGCAGAGTACAGACATTTGCACAGAAGGGAGGCTGAAGAGAAGAAAGCAAGACATGCAGTAACTACCCCTGAGTTCAACCAACCCAAAACAAAGAGACTATTGCAGAGCTGCTTTACACAGTGCACACTGTTTTCATGCAGCAGAATTCGTTCTTATATTGTGTCCTTTATTTTTCTCATGTGTAACATTAGTTAAGCTAGCAAAAAAAGCTAGGTGTGTTTAGGCCACACTTTACTCGAGCATTAAAGTTTCAACATAATATAATCTCAGGACTGTGAGCCCTGTTAGCTGTGTTAGGATGTTCCTGTTGCTGGGTGAATACTTCCATTAAAAACTAAAAGTAAACACCAAATCTAAAGTTTTTTCAGTTATGGGGAGTTCATAAAGACTCTTGTTTGCTTTGGGAAAGGAAAGCTTTTTTGAGACTTTGGGGTCAGCTGATTAGTGGTTTTAAAAGCCAGTGAAAGCTCTAATGCTCCTTCATAGGAAGAGTTTTTTGAAATGGCTGTGCATTATCCTGTGGTTTAAGCCATTCGATACTTTAACTGTGCTTATACTGTATGGTATACCAGTATTTATGGTATACCATACAGTATACCATAAACTTACAGAAATATGTGATTTTTTTGTTTGTAACTTCTGTACAAGATGTAACAACGCACTAACAGTAAGGGCTAAGTCTTCAGCTAAGAAACCGTATATATATTTTATTTACTCATTAATCTGAGAGTACCTGAGAGTACTGAAATACAGTTCAGGAAGGGCAGAAGGGATATTTAAAAGGTTTTTTTTCTAAAAAACTGAAAGCTCATTGCTGGGGTTTTCACTTTATCTCAACCATTCGGCCAAGAAATTGCTCAAGAAAGAAGAAATATCTTTGGAATAGAAGTTGATTTATCACATTATACCTGGGCAAGATTGTCTGTGGACATCTGATGGTGTCGGATATGAGGACAGAATATCTCCATAATATTGGTGGAGCTGCTAGTAGAAAGCATGCAGCTGGCTGCAATACATAGGGTATCAGGACTTTGTGGACTAACTGCCTCTACGATGTTACCTACTAACTGAAAATCTCTGCTTTGTACTTTTGATGGCCCGTGTTTAACATGGACACCAAACACCAATAAAACAAAATATGAGCTGGAAAAAGAGGTTGCTTGTGGTCTAGTAAGCATTATGATTTTATCTAACACAGTTTTACTCTGTTTCACAGACTTTTTTCACAGCCTTGTAGCCTCAAGCCTGCATGTTTGTGTGTATTTTCCTGCTTTCTTAACTTCTTTTGTCTCTGTGTCTTTGTGTTTTCCAGATGTATCACTCTGACCATGGTGTAGACTTCCCTGACCGCTCCTTCCAAATCCCTGGCTGCCCTGCAGAGAGAGGCCCAGCAAACAGAGTGTGAATACAACTGTCAACACACCACGTTTCAGCCTCCCCCCCTCACCCGTACAGGGCCTCGCTCAGCTGCTGCAGCTCCAGTCCCTCCCTCGCTCCTCATAGGCCATGGACAGCCCTCCTAAACTGTCTGGTGAGACGCTGATTGTGCATCACATTCCCCTGGTGCACTGTCAGGTGTCTGGTAGGCGGCAGGGTGGCTGTGGAAGCTCAATGAAGAGGGCCAACCCTTTTAGCCCACCAGAGAACCTAGGCTTGAGTCGCACCACTTCCCTTCCAGAGAGAGACGTCCTCCAGAGAGAAGCTCTCCTCTACAGCAGCCTGATCCAGACCTCTAGTGGGTCCTGGTCCTCCCACAATGGTGAAAGAGAAAGAAAGGGTGGCGGGAGAGGCGGCAGCACAGCCAGCGATGATTCATCATTTGCCTCGAGCAATTCGGAGGACCAGCTGATTACAGCACACACATTACCAAGAGCCAAACCGAGGAACAGGAATCCATTGCGTCATAATCCTTTTCTGCTGAATACCGAAGAGGACGAGGATGAGGAAGGGGAGGAAGATGACGGTGACAACCTCAGTGGTTACCTTGAAGACTCTTCCTTTCACCTTCACAGTGACACTCACTCTGCGCTCGATGACGGTTTGGCTTCCTTTCATTTGCATGACCTTGGCTTTGCTTCCCAGCCCTTTCTCCTTCACAGCTCAGTGGGAGGAAGTAATCGGGAGTCCATGAGAGGTGGCGCCTCGGATCTTTCTAACCACCTAGAAGACCTCGACATGTTGGAACTTACCAGTCAACGGCGCCATGGAAGCAGCGGCTCCAACATGTCGATGGACTGCGGAGATCAAGATTGGGGTGATGATGACGAAGAAGACGAAGATCATCCCATGAGGTGTGGGAGAAGCAGCAAAACAGGCTCCTACTCTTCCAGCTCTTCCACCCAGCACTGCTCCTGCTGTACTCTCTCCCAGAACTACCCTCGGCACTTCCCCGAGGGGTTCTCTGAGCCTTTCTTAGAGTGCCAGCAAGGCTACGGCAGCGACTCCTCTTGCAACAGCTCTGATGGTGTGCTTGTCAACTTCAGCGCCATCTACAACAAGATGAACAACAGTGTCCCAGAGAAGCCACCAGTCTCTGGTCCCACCAACCTCAACAGCTCCACCGACCACTCCTGCACCTCATCTGCTTCCGATCTACCAGGAAACCGAGACTCAACTGGAGGGGCTTTCTATTTGGACCTTCACACTTCTCCAACCGAACCTCCCCTATCTCAGCACCTTGGGAACACATTCCCTCTCATCCGTGAAACACGCCTCTCCTCTTCCTCCACCTGTTCCTGCTCAGTGGAGCACCAGGGGGCTCTTGACCTCGATGCCAACTGCAACTCCTACCACCCTCCTCACGCAGGGTCCTCCGGTGACCTCGCTTCCTGTCTCCAGAGTCAGGCACGACTGGTTGTTGCCACCCAGAACTACTACAAACTGGTCACGTGCGACCTTTCATCGCAGTCGTCCCCGAGTCCCGCGGGCTCCTCGGTTCACAGTTGCTCAGATGAACACAGCAAAGGCAGCCCCACCCCGACTCAGCCGAGTGAGTACTTCCTCTTCAGGCAGCAAGCTCATGAGGAAGGAGTGGAGGAAGAGGATGAAGAGGGCGAGACATCTAGGGTGAGTGGAGAATCCGGCTTCTGTAGTTTTAACAGTTTCTAATCCATTTCAGGATACACTGCATGCAAAGGTCCACACTAGAGTGGAAATGCAGTCTACTAGAAGTGTGGCCAAAGGGACAAAGTTCATCAGTTATTTTGTGATGTAAAATTGTATCGCTGACAAAACTGAAATGTCATATTGGGTTCCATTGACAGCTTTGGTTTCCTATTTATTATGTGTAAACATAAATACACTGATTTACTGCTGAATAACTGCAGTATTTATCGCAGCACTTAACTGTGAATAATTAAAAGGATTTATGATGATAAAGAATCCATAATCCAAGCCGAATGCAAAAGATCTAGTCTTTGATTTAGATCTAGTCTGGTCAGAGGGCCCGGTGGCGCCAGTGTCCGGCAGCCTCGCCTCTGTCAGTGCGCCCCAGGGCAGCTGTGGCTACAATGTAGCTTGCCATCACCAGTGTGTGAATGTGTGTGTGAATGGGTGAATGACTGAATGTAGTGTAAAGCGCTTTGGGGTCCTTAGGGACTAAGTAAAGCGCTATACAAATACAGGCCGTTTACCATTTACCATTTGATTGATCGTCCAGTGAATTTGTGTTAAATGTTTAATGTTTTTAGTTAAATAAAGGTCAGTTTAATTACTTTACACAAACAAGCGATTATGATGTAATGTTATTAATTGTCTCTCTCCCCTCACCGCCAACTGGTTGTGGCAGATAAATGCCCCTACTCAGTCTTGTTCTACCAGAGGTTTCTTCCTGTTAAAGGGGAGTTTTTCCTTCCCACTGTCGCCAAGTGCTTGTTCATAGGGGGTCATCTGATTGTTGGGGTTGTAAAGGCTTTGAACTTATAATATAAAGCACCTCGAGATGACTGTTGTTGTGATTTGGTGCTATGTAAATAAAACTAAATTGAACTGAATCAAGTCTTGGTCAGTGAGGCAAGACAAAATCAACAACAGAGACAGAAATTACATCTGACTCAACACAAAAGGAAAAATGGGGAGAAGAGACATAAAGAGCTCGTAAACTGTAAATTAAACTGAAGGCCCCGTAACAGTGAGAATAACCCTGAACCTTAAATAGCCATAACACTGGTATTAGTCTGGCACTGGCTCGTTTTAGACCCTAGCCGCCGTCTGCAGTTATCTGCTCATGTCTGAGGATTATTTTAGCACTTATGTAGAGCTGAAGGGTATTAATATCAGTCGGTAACAGTGCCACTGCCACTGTGTCAAAGCAAATCTGGATTAGTCAGTTTAAGCCTTTGGTTTGTTTTTAATTTGACCTCTTAACCACAGCTAGTAATGTGTTTTATTTTATAATCTCCTGGAAAAAGTTTAACTTTCAGTCTTTTCTTTTCATATGCCTCTTTATTCAGCGGGATGATGATGATGATGATGATGACAAGGATGAGGAGAAGAAAAAGAATCAGCAGGGAGCTAGTGGAGCTAAAGCTGGTCCTGCTGTGATTGAAGGCCAGGTGTATGTCAACATTTCTCCTCCTATGTCTGGTCGGGGCGTTATTGGAGGTGGAGCGTCTGCAGGAAGCCGTCCACGTTCTCGCAGCTACGATCGCAACCTGGACAAGTCTCCGTCTCCACGGCTCGGCTCACTGGAGCGTATGCTGAGCTGCCCTGTCCGGCTCAGCGAGGGCGCTGCCCCGACCCCACCTCCTCCTCCGAGGGTCACCTCCTTCGCAGAGATCGCTAGAAGCAAACGGAGAAATGGAGGAGCGGGTGGATCGCCCTCAGTGAAGGCTGCTCCAGACGCCGTCTCCTCTCACTCGCACTCCTCAGTGGACTTTTCTCCGATCCTGGAACAACGCGTCGAGGCTGACAGTCAGGCCCTGTCGCCTGTACCCTTTACCAGATGTTACAGTCAAGGCAGCATAGAGCGACACCTGGAAGGGGGGAGGGAAACCCGGGCCAAGGCAGAAGGTACACCACCTCTTACACTGCACAACAACAGTGTAAAACTCATTTATGTATTTATTTATTCATTTAGGCTGCAAAGGGACAGAAGAGCTTAAACTGACAGTTTTTACATTTAAAGAATTTCCCAACTACATATCCGTCTCGAGCACATTAGCGTTAATTTGTTCTCCTTCTCTCTACCCAATGAATGGAAGTCAGATACATTGTTTCCTTTTAGCTAATCTGGGCTCTGCAAACTCTGGTGGAAAGTATTTGGTTTGATAAAAGCTGATGTCATGCAATAATGACATATAAACGCAACATGTTTGGGAAGTTCCCCCAGCAGCCTGAGCCAATAGCAGCATCACAAAGGTATGACTCATGTGATCAAGCCCTAACTGTGAGTTCATTAAAAGGGAAAGAAGGAAAGAAGAAAACAGTTGTTTTAAAAATCAGAAACAGTTAAAACCTTTCATTCAATTATAAATATGCTGACATTAACATTTTTACATATTTTATAGACTTACTTTAAACAGCAGATAATCAAATGTGAACAAATGTTGAGGTAAATTCCCTCAGGTGTGGACAGGCATTTTGTTCGGTCGTGTTTTTTCACTTTTTGGGTGTAAGAGTGCGCCCCTGTACAAGCACATGCAGGCTGATGCCTTAGTGTGTGTGTGTGCATGTTTAGACATCTTTGTGAGGCAGAAAATTGGCATGTTACTATACTTGTGGGGCCAACAGTCACTTATGGGGACAAAATGCCGTCTCCACGAGTTTGAAGGCATTTTTGAGGCTCAAAATGTGCTTTTAGTGTCAGGGTTACAGTTAGGTTATGGTTTGGTTTAGGCTGTGGGTTAGGGTTAGGCATTCATTTTTGATGGTTAGGGTTAAGGTAAGCGCTGTGTGTGTGTGTGTGTGTGTGTGTGCGCTCTCTGCTTTAGATGGAATGAAGGGTTGAAGTGGGCCAAGCGTGCTCAGAATAACAAACAGGTGAGAGAGGAGAGAAAGATGCAGTGGATCACCCGCCCCCCACCGAGGTCTGCATCAGCTTGCTGAGCTGTGTGTGTGTGTGTGTGTGGCTTGTATATTTGCATATCCGTGCATGTTTGTGCCATCCTTCCAAAAACAAGCGCTCGTAGATAGAAACTTCTGTGTCATCGCTTTCAAACAATTATATTTGCTGAAAGTTCTAATGAAGTTTGTGTTTGATGGTGATGCCTTTCGGCTCCCTTTAATTTTGCTTAACAGATCAGTTATTCTCAGAAAACTCAACACAAACCTCCATTTGTAGCACTGGATTATTTATTTTATTTTATTTTCCAGAGTTGAGAGACGTGAGGAATCTGACTGAGGAGTTTATAGTGGTGTCAGGTGTTTTTTGGCTTGTTGAACTTGAAATGCTACACACATCACCTTCTCAGCCAACCTTAGTCACTTGTGACTAAGCAAGATGTCACTGTATTCCTGCACACTCCTGTTGTGCCTTTGTTTGTGCCTGAAAACAGATAAATTCTGCTTAATTTTGTATGTATTTAGCACAGTAGGCTGGTTGTTACCAGTACACATGGAGTTTTTAGCATATTTAGTGTCTAATTTTTGCAGACTTATTCAGGAATTTTTTTTTTTTTAAAAAGATGAATTTGGAGTCAGTGAAAGCACTCTGTACTGTAGAATTAGGTGGACAGAAATAATTTGAAGTTGAAACAAGTGAATCATCTGCATCTGTGAATGAAAATAAAGGAGAGTAAAGCCGTTAACATATCGTACTGTGGAAATGTTTTCAGCCACTCCTCATTTCTGTATATTTCGCTGGGATAAAGGGAAACCGGTGCAGATATAAGATACATGGAAATACAGCATCAAGACAAAAACCGAGTTTGTACAATTCTAACAAGCTTGAAAGTCAATATTTGGTATGACCACGTTTATTCTCTCTCGGGCAAGCTTTCTTCAGGAATAGTTCTCCAAGCTTCTTGAAGGACATTCAGAGCTCTTCTTTGGATGTCTGCTGTTGCTCCGTTCTCTGTCGTGACACTGCTTCAATAATGTTGACGTCCGGTCCAATCAATGACTGCTAGTGTTCTATCTTGTGGTTTTCTCTCCAGGTATGCTTTGCACTGCCCTTTAAACTTTGGGTCCATCAGACCTGTTGCCACTGGTTTTCAGTCCAGTTCTTACCTCAGCCTTTTCTTACAGTTTGCCTTCCTTAAGAATGACTTCTTGACAGCCATCCTTTCACTGAGACAATTTCTGATGAGGCTTCAGTGAACAGTAGATGCATCTCTCAGGTCCTGTGTCAGGTTTTGGCTGGATTTATTTCCTATTGCTTGAGGACATGATTTTCAGATGCTGTTCGTCTGCTGCAGATAGTTTCTTGTAGGCCTGCCACTTTTTGTTTTTGTCCTCTTCTTGTCTAGTTTCTTCAGATTTTTTAAAGACACGCTTCACACCATGTTGAAATATGCCAGGTTCTCAGAGCTAATAGCTTTTTGGGAATCAGCTTGTTGGTGCAAAAAATACAATTTAGTCAGACTGTGTTAACTTCGACATTTTTTGTAGCTTGAACTGAGAAATGGGGTCAAATGATGTGTGTTTGCAACAGGCTATTAGTAACAATGTGCTTAAAAGTTTTTCTTCTTTCAGCTGCTTCCTTTAGGGGTCGCCACAACAGATGATCCTATCCCTAACATCCTCTGCTGTCACACCTGCCTTCTGCAATAAAGTGACTAAATATACAATTACAAACGGTTTCTTTGCCAGGCTGTGTGTTATGTGTAGGCACAACACTGGTTCAGGCTTGAATGATTCATAGATGAGCATTAAGTGGCTTAACAAACAAAACAAAACAAATCTAAAGTGAATTAACTGGAAATAAGAGAAAAAGAAGCCCAAATTCAGAAGAGAAGTACCTCAAGAGCATTTCAAAAGATCACAAGTGTCCTTGGAAGCAAAAAAAGTAAAGAAGTGAGGTATGGGCAGAGACTTTTGCACAGGAATGTACACTAAATGGATAGACTGTGCATTAGATAACAAAATAAAGATTAACATCAAAGACTAGCACAAAGACAGTGTTGGACTGAGGTGGTATCTCCCATGATGGATTTAATCAGAAAGTTTTCAGCCACTAACTCTGACTTTGATGCCTCATTAGGGTTTCAGGTACTTTTAAACAGTCCAGCTGTGCAAGATTATTTATTTCTAGTAATTAAGTCACTAACGCCATCATCTTGATGCATTCTCAATCATCCAGGAAAGTAAATCTCCAAAAGTTGATTCTGTTCATCTGGACGTAGCGTTTTGTGGGAGAAACGTTTCGTCACTCATCCAAGTGACTTCTTCAGTCTCAGCTGACTGCAGGTTTCCCCAATCTTATAAACAGTACATTTGCATAATGACTGAAACCAGCCCACTGAAGGAACAATGGGCTGGGAGGTCAGTTCCTTAATCTTAATTATGCAAATTCTCATGACCATTGATCAACAACCACTGACCAA
>VUQG01021375.1:0-11772 GCA_015106755.1 Etia nguti | reverse complement strand
AAAACCCCCCCCAAGAAATTCTGTCTTTCAGTGGCATTCACTGCTGCTGGCGTTTCTGCTACAGTCAGTGGATAAACTAATAAGCTGTAGATTTCTTTCCAGCTATTCAGGAAATGTCCAGCAAAATATACAGATCTTCTGCTTTTTTAAAGTGATCATAAACTAAATATGTCTGACAAACAATTAACTGAATAAATAACAAAAACAACACACCCCAAGAAAGTCTTTACCAGATTTTCTTGGGCATCTGTTCAGCAGGGGTGGGGATTTCACTGAAAGCCAAAATATTAAAATTCGCCTTCAAAAGCGACTTAATTAGAGACTTATTGACAGTGTAAACACTGACACACGCACTTTCTGAGTGAACCAATAATATTCCCCATCAGCGAGGACTGGATGTGTGTATGCTGTGACCTCAGGCAAACACAGCAGACCCACATGGACCCACATGTGCAGCTCTACGTGTGAACAAAATGTCCTGCGTAGATGATAAGTGGACATTCCTTATCAACACCTTTTCTTCCTATTACACAACCAGCGCCACGCTTGAATAGTAAATAGTGATGACGCAGGGGTTAGAGCAGCCCTTTAACCCCCCCTGCACCTGCCCGCTTGTGTGTGCGTGTGCGCTTTCAGCCCAGTACTTCTCCACTTCGGCACCAATGACTGGCTAAAGGTCAAACTGAGACCTCCACCTCAAATCCTCTGGCTCTCCACAGGGTTTAAAAGTTTAATGACTAAAGGCTCAAGAGCTGTTGAAACTGACTCCTTTAAGTCAGTTTACCATCTGCCTCACTCACAAATTCATCTAGTTTGCATGATCCTCAAGTATCTGCTGTCTATTTTGCTCTCGTAGTCCCATCTATTCTCATTTATCGTCATATTTTTACTCTTTATGCATCATTCCTAATACTTTCATGGCAATATCTGTGCAGTAATACGCTGAAATGTTAGCCTCGTCAGGGCCTAGGCCCCCTCACGATCATATATCGTGGTGACACCCCTGGAAAACCAGTTTAGGACTACATACAAAGGCATAAAAACTTTAGTTCTTTATATATTTTCCCTTGAATTCCGTGGAATTCAGAGAGGCACCAAAATAAAATTATCCAGAAGGAGGATGCTTTGACACAGCTGAGACAGATCCAGGGGGTGCTGGACTCACCTTGGCCTGGTTGATGATCAGACCCATTAATGTGGACACCAGCACGGACCGGGACAGCGGGTGGCTCCTGCGCCTCATCTCCGGTCTGTCATAGGGGAGAGCGGCCGGGTCCTCCGGCACCGTCACGGTGTAAGAGTGTCGCAGAGACGGCATGTTCGTTGTCCGATAGAAAGATTGTAGAGTCATCCAAATAGCAGCTCCAAATCACGCACACGCAGGTCGTTCACTGAAGACGAAGTCAAGTGTAAGTAAATGGATGCTGAGTTGACGCGCGTGGGATCCCGCTGTGCGTGCGCAAAGTCAGTATGTCCCTTCCGTGGCTCACCTGCACGCAGATATCCTGTGATGTGAGTATCAGAGCGCGTGAGCTGGAGTTTTTACTGCGTGCGTCCCCTCCCACTCTGAAATGACTGGTGCTGCCTTTACGTGCTGTGGGAAATCTGACTCCCTCTACTTGGTGCATCGACAGGTGTGAAATAAGCAGCAGTGACCTTCGACTAAATCACTTATTCAAAAACCTGTTTCAGGAAATCAGTATGTAAAGCATCAGAGTCAAGAGTTCCGCAGTAAAAGTCCCACCTGATCCCCTCAAAGCCCGTTAAAAAATGTACAACAACTTTTGTATATTTAATGAAGCCATGCACAATTTTACCTTCATACAAAGTTACATTCCCTTGAAGTACACAGGAGTGGGTTGAAATTTGGGCTCCTCGTAACTAGAGGAGATCATCCATCCATCCATCAGCTGGAGCCTGTCTCAGCTACCATAGGGCAAGAGGCGGAGTACATCCTGGACAGGTCGCCAGCCTGTGGCAGGGCGACACAGAGAGACAGACAACCAGTCACACTCACATTCATACCTGTGGGCAATTCACAATCAATAATTAGCGTAACCCTACTCACTTAATGTCTTTGTTCTACAGGAGATGTCTGCATTAAATTTTCAGGACTGAAAAGGAAATTTAAGCTCTGTTAAAAACTGCAAGCAAGTTCATTTTTGTTTGTTTGTTTGTTTGTTTGTTTGTTTGTTTGCACACGTGTCACAATCTCCATTTTTCAATGCAGTTATAACCCACTTTGAGCATCAATATCATGGGTTTTGTCAGAGTTTCAATAGCAAACCTGCACCAGTTTTAGAGCACTAAATACTAATGCTGTATATCATTATAGTAAGCTATTTTACATTATTCTTAAAGTGACGCTTAAGTTTTGCTTTCAATGACGGTTCTTTAAAAAAGAACCCTGCAAATCTGCGCAGGCCTACTGCATTTGACACTTCACACCTACATATAAATATTTTATGTGAGTAATGTGTGAGTTGAAGTGCATATAATAAAATCTTTTACAAGAAATGTTTTTTAATGCTGAATCGTGAAATTTGCCAATAATGCTGGGCATGCCAACGCGTCATGTTACCAAGTCGCTCTAAAAAAAAAAAAATCTCTGAAAAGCCTTCAGTTGCTCCACAACGCTGCAGAGTAATGACAGGGACTTTTTTTTTTTTTTTTTTTTTTAGCAAACAATGTAACAACGCATATTTCGACATTTCAACTGACAGGGACTAGAAAGAGAGCGCATATTTTTCTTCCATATTGGCGCCTTGCTGCTTGCTTGCGGTTACTTGAGTTTCTAAAAGTCTAATGGGAGGCAAAGCCTTCAGCTTTCAGGCTCCGCTCCTGTGGAAACCGCTCCCAGTTTGTGTTTGGGAGACAGACACCCCATTTAACTCTCTGCTTAGTTTGTCCTATGGTTGCCCCTCCCTGAGCCTGGTTTTACTGGAGGTTTCTTCCTGTTAAAAGGGAGTTTTCATTCCGATTGTTGCCAAATGCTTGCTCATTGGGGGTCATCACAGCAGGTATTATTACATAACGCAGACTGTTGGGTACAACATTATTAGAATTTAAGAGGATTTTTTCCCCCCCAAAGCATTGGATATTTATACATTCTGATGGACTGAAACAGTTTGGGCTTAAACAGTAAATCATATGAAAGTCACACGACCCATTTCTACTTGGTAGAAATACCAGAACGGTTCTCATTGGGCACAATCTGCACCAAGTAATGGAAAAGAGGTAACAGAAAGCAGACCACTAGATTAACCGTGACACTGTTTTGTTTTTCTTTGTGTTGTCTTGTTTTTATGTATTTATGGGTTTCAGTGACTATACTTATCATCCATTTGTAAAGGTGCAAAACATTCAAGTATACAACCGGAACACTTTTTCTCTGATGAGTATTGCATTGTATGTAAGTAAATACAATAAAAGTTATATTGTAACCTTCTGTTGTTTTAAGAGGGGGATATATTTTATACTAAGTACACAATATATAAGAAGGAGCTTTACATTTTATGGCCATGCGGAGAAAGGTAATGTTTGAGCATGAGCACAATTTCTTTCAGCCTATCACCTCTGATAGGCTGAAAGAAATTGTATCGTGTGTTTTAATGAAGGATATTCATCAACAACATCATAAACTAGGAGGCAGAGATTAAAGTATTTCTGCTTACTGCTTTCTAACAAGATGTTTTTAATGCCACACAGCAAGGAATAGTTTGCTGCATGCACTACTATAAAAAAGAAACAGTCCTGCTTTATCTCCATGATTTTGGTTTATAGAAACTATATAAAACAGCTTTGAGTTTGATAAGAGGCTTGTAAACTTTAAAAGGTCCATGTTAGCTTCTCTGATTTCATCTACTGGCTGCAACGGCGGGACCATTAAAATCCTGGAGCAAAGTCCGGTGGCCTCATAGTCACGTAGCGCCATGCTTAGCTGGTGAATCAGATTTTATACCTATATGTAGCACTGCATGAGGAAAAGGTGAAACCACGCTTCTAGTTACACAAATGATGTCATTTTGAAAATGACATCATTAAAAAATGGGGACAGAAGAGATAGAAGAGAGGTTGAGGGAAGTCCATCATTAGTGTCCTCTGGAGTTTATGAGTATTAGCTCCACATTTAATGGGAATCTGATCACTTGCAGATTTGTAGCACATAACATTCAAACATGCAGCCCGATCCCCGTCAAACTACCACGCTGTGGAAAAAATGAATGTGCACAAAGTACGTCAGTGAGGCAGCACCTGAAACAAAAGCAAAGCAAGCTTAGCTAAAAGACAGAGTATGAGAATCCTTTTTTAATCAACGCTGTAATTAAAGTCCCACATACGCACGGGAAGAATGAAGCTTCTTGACATTCCAGCCATGGATTGTTGTCACTGCATGTTAAACATGACACACATTTCACTGGGTAAAGCTGCAGGTTTATCAGGGAGAACCGGCTTAGTAGCTTTTGATGAGAGGGTGAATTTAGGATGATAATCTGTGATATTTTCAGTAATTGTTCACTGTCTCGTGTGCTACCGCACTGATGCAGCTGGTTTAAAAGAAAAAATAAGAAAAAGTTTGTTTTTTTTAGTTTTTCTGTTGATTAAGTTTGAGCCTTTTTCTCTTGTCTAACCTTTTGAACTCTGTAGCAGCACACTCAGAGAGAAACTGTTCGCTCACCCGACCCACTGAGTCACAGTGAGTCACTTGGAACAGCATGTATTACGTTTCCCATCGTCACAATCTTTATTTTGAAAATGACCACAAACTTCAAATGAGGATGATGAAAGTGTTGCAGATGTTTGGTCCAAAACCAACCTGTGAACCCGATAGGAAGCAATGGGTTTACTTGAATCCGTACGATAAGTGTTCAGATATTTTAATCAGGACTACATCATGAGGTTAACGAGTACATAAGCGTACCTGAAAAATAAAACCAAAGTTGTGAGGTTAACCGGGCTCCAGAACTGAAAATGAAACCAACATTAAAATGCCCAGTGACTCCCAACAACCTTTAACAACCAGTCACCAACTGGTTGGGGAATACACAATTATCTACAGCGACCACTGGTGGCCAAGGTGGTCACCAACTGGTCTCTAGACCTGTGTCACTGAGAGCCAACCAAAAGGAAAACAAATGTGTGAAATTATTTTCATGACCTTTCAATTTTTTATTTTTAAAGTATCTTAGTTTTTCCTGTGTTGCACTTCGTAGACGGTCCCTAAGGGACTCGTCTCACAGCTGATTACACAGAGACCAGTGCTGTTTGTCCACCTCAGATGGATTTGATGGAAATGTTTATAGGTTGTTGCCTGCAGTTCAATTCCTATATATTTATTAAGCGCCAAATCACAACAACTATCACCTACAATAATACAGAGAAAACCTAAACAATGAGGCAACCCTGTATAAACAAGCATTTGGTGACAGCGGGAAGGAAAAACTTCCTTTTTTACAGGAAGAAACCTCCAGCAGAACCACGCTCTGGGAAGGAGAGCCATCTTCTACCACCAGTTAAGGGTGATGGGAGGAGACAGGACAAAAGAACATGGTGTGGAAGAGAGCCAGCTGGGAAGATGCATCATGTTTTTAAGACATTTTGATTATTTTTAATAATTCTGGAAGCTTGAATCAGTGAAAATGTTGAAAATGTTCCCAACTGTGCCGATTTCAGCAACTCCAAAATCACAAAAAAGGCTCAACTTATTTGTTTACTGTCTGTTATTAAATGTTCACTGCTTACTTTGAAGCACCGAGACCCAAAATAGTTAAACAGCCGCTAAAATAGCAGCTAATTCATTCAGCATGTAGCTGGTGTGTCTGCACTGAGATTAGCTGCACACACTCTTTGAATCAGGTTGTGTGTTGCCAGGTTGCTTCAACAGATGGGTGGAAATTGTATTTAGCAAGCGGACTGTTGACTAATAGCAAACCAGATGGTCCCTCTCCTCTTTAGTCCGGAGGGAGTGATGTTCAAGTTCTCCACAAAGAAAACTTAGACTCGTCTGAGCACAGAACAGTTTTCCACTTTGAGTCAGTCTCTTTTAAGAAGACTTCAGAATTTCTGGATCATCTTCACATGTGGCCTTTTCTTTGCATGGTAGAGCTTTAACCTTTGTGAATGACACAGTGCTCACAGACGATGATTTCCGGAAGTGTTTCTGAACCCATGAAGTGGTATTTAATGCAGTACTGTTGCACTGATTTTCAGCTTTGTCTCTTTAGATCTCGCCAGATGTTCTGAATCTCTTGATAATTTGATAGACTGTAGATGATGAAACACTTAAAGTCTTCACATTTTCACATTGAGGACCATCACTTCACAATTTTCACTTCTGAGAAACTCTGACTCTTTAAGATCCTCTTTTTATATCCAGTCATGTTACTGATCTGTAGCCAGTTAATCTGACCAGTTTCAAAATGTTCCTCCGGCTTCTTGCTTCCTCTTTCAGCCTTTTGTTGACGCCATCCTGAGTTTTGTGAGACGCGTTGCTGCTTTAAAATTCAAAATAAGCGAATATTTTTCATGACATAGCGAAACACCTCAGTTTAAACATTTGATATCATTTTTTTGTGTTGTTGTGTTGTGAATAAAATATGGGGTTGTAAAGATATATCGTATAATCACAGTTTAAATATCAGAACATGTGTAGTTCTGTCATAGGTTGCATTGGTAGGTTGAAAGCCTCAATTTCTAATGAGCTACCGTCGTGTGTCTGATTATATGGGCTGGGTGTTGTGGTTCGGCAGGATTTACATGCTTTCAAATAATTGTATTTTATTTACTTCAAACCTGTGATAGATGATTAATTATTAACCGGGCCAGTTAATGAAGGAAATTTACATTCCTATTGTGCACAATCTCATCAGCGTCGAAGCGTTCAAGTATCTCGGTTTGAACCATGGTGAATTAATAACAGGGGGAAATTAACTTGATAAAGTTCAGATAAGAGCCGAGCACTGGGATAAGACCTCTTAATAATAATCATGCCGGAAAGCTGTGTTATGCAACAAGCCAGACCACATGCGTGCCATAAAAATGAATTAACTCAAAAAAATGCGCGTTTAAGGTCGGCACTGTGAGGGAAATTCACCCTGACAGCTCTGCCCCAAATAATTATACATGAATTAATTGCAACAAAATCACAACCTGTTTTTAAGATGACATTAATCCTCTCGTGCAAACACTTCCACTTTAGTGGTGCGCGCCCAGGCGAGGCTTCCGTGCCTGAGGAAATACTCATGCTTGAACAAACCCAGGGAATCCTTTCTTATAAACTATGCGATTACATAAAGTTTACACTGAGTCACTCGCTTAGCTGCTTTCACAAAGAGCAGCAAATGAAGAACAATGAAATACCAGCAGCGTTTCGAAATGAGGAACAGATGCACGCTGAAATGCTTTGGCCTGTGGTGGGTGGTGACTGTGGAGGACAGCCTGAGTAGAAATGCAATACTTTTACACCCGCCGATCACTTTCTGAGGGGCAGCTGTTCTTCAGCTTCTTATTTCAAATGTCTTATCAGCCACTCACATGGCAGCAACTCGTGCAGACATGATCAAGACGAAGTTCAAACTGTGTATCAGGACAAAGGTGATTAGAGTGTCTTTGAACTTGCCGTGGTTGCTGATGGTCTAAATATTTCAGAAACAGCTGATTTACTGTGATTTTTCCACCCAACCATCTTTAGCGTTTCCAGAGCATTGACAAAAAAAGAGAAAACATCAAGTGAGCAGCGGTTCTCTGGGTGAAAACGCCTTGTTGGAGCAAGAAGTCAGTGTAAAATAACCAGACTGCATCAGGCTGACAGGAAGGCAATGGTAATTTAAATAACCACTCATTACAGCCAAGATGCAGAAGAGCATCTCTGGATCCAGAAAACATCAAACCTTGAAGCAGATGGGCTGCAGCAGCAGAAGACCACACTAGGTGACACTCTTGACAGCTAAGAAGCCATACAGGTCACAGATTAATTCAAAATATGTTACTCGGTTAGATTTAGGTACACAAATGAGTCTGTTAGGTGTGCACATTAAAACTACCAGGTTCTTGTGATCGTGGTTAGCACTTCTTTCACAGGTCTGTCCCACCTTCGTGCTGCAGACAAGAAATGCACTAACGAAGAGCTGCTGCAAGAATTACTGAAGAAAAGAAAGGAGGAACATGTCCGCCTAACTCTTTCCCTCGCAATGACGACATTTCACAACCTTCCCAGTACCCTTCATGGCGAGTTTTGACACCTCGGTATATATCAATAAAGATGTGGTTTGAAGACCAGTAGAATAGTTTTCAGGTTTTTCCAAGAGTAGCTGCATAGGCAGAGACCACGCTCAAGAACTTCTGATGCACACCCAGTCATTTCGTTCTATAAACAGGCCTGAGATATGAAGGAAAGTGCTCTGCTAAGAAAAGAGAAGCAAGGATTAGTTACTGCTCGTTGGCTTTCAATGGGTAAAGAGTTAAATGGACCATTAATTGCAAATTAAGTGTTTGCATTTTATTTAGATGGCATGCAAATCCAGCTGACAGAGCTCTGCACACTGTCGCACTGAAAAGAAACGTCCAGTTCTGTAACCCACAGCGAGGTAAGGCTCACTGTAGAGATAAGAATCTGCTTATCTGCTGAAGTGGCAAATACACTGAACATTCCTGAAGGACAATTCACGGCTCTCTGGACACTACTACCCTCTCCAGTTTTACCCATCCATCCAGTTTTTAAACTTCTAAATGTTTAAGTAGGGTTGCAGGGAGCTGGAGGCCCCTTTTACACCCTGGACAAATCACCGCGGATCACAGGGCAGAATATGTGCGTGCCTCTGGTAATTAAAAGAAGGCTTTAAGTGCAGAATATATTTAGTGACAATAGGTAACAATTTTATCTGGAAGTGTGATTCACGAGCACATGCTCACACCCAGAAATACACACACCTACAAACTTACATAACCATGGACACAGAATAGACTTTGTATGGGAGGGAAACTAGACCTTGCGCTTCAACTTTGTTGTCACTAGCAACATATAAACAGAGCACCTTTGTATGACATTTACATAATCAGTGCCCCGACTGACCTGCCTGTGGCAGAGCAGCTCAGCTTCACCTTTGACCTCAGGCATTTCCCAGCTCCTCTTCTGCTTCAACTAAAAACTAAATTAAAATCAACAAGTTTATCAAATTATTCTTGCGAGAAATTATTTGCTTTGAATATTTGTCAGCTCAAAACGCCTCTTTGGGCACTTAAAGGTTTTTGCCAGAAAGGAGAAAGAGGATGGTCTAGATTCATAAATCAGCTGTTAACTGCAGTTTCTTTTCAGTGTTGTAAGCTGTTTGTGTGAAATTGTGTCTCCTTGTGCAAAGCGTTTCCTTAATGTGTACTCTTACATCAAAGCACTTGTGCTGTGTTAAACAAGTGCGGGGTGAGTGTGAAGCATTTGGCAGCTCCTCATGTGTTGCTGGCAGTGCTTCACTTTCCTCTCAGCTCAGTTGGTACTTGGACTTTATGAGGAACTGCAACTGTTTCAGTCTTCAGTTACACCATTTTGTGTTTAAATTCATAACTGAAATGCCAAAAAGTGTGTCCTCTGGCTGTACTCTTTAAGCTGCCTTCCTACCAGAAAGACACAGTGTGCTACAGGACCCACTGGACTCACGAGGTGTAAGCACACCAAAATCTGAATCAGAATACTTTATTAATCCCTAAGGAAATTATGTGGGTTACAGTTGCGCCAAAACAACCTTAAAGTGGACCTGGTACTCTAATTTTCAGCTGCACGTTTTTCTTCTTTGATTCTGCTAGAGTAGCTTTGCCTGATTTGCATTTCAAAATAATCCTTGTTTATATTACTGAAGGGGAAGCTCAGTGGGAACAATGGAGGGAAGGCAGGTGGTTTAGCCTATGTCAAAACCAAGACAGACAAAAGAACTGGCTTTTCTTTTTTAATGAAGCACTTTTCTTAAAGAGTATTACTTTGTGAATTGGCTATACATTTCTAAGCCTGTGCTTTGCTTGCGTGCTTCAACAGTTACGCAGTTTATATGTTTCAATAACTTCGCATAATCATAAAATTCTGCACCTCTGAGCTAACTGTTGTTTATAACATCATAGTTAGGGTTATGTTGTACTTTAGCACACATGAAGCACACATGTCAGCTTGCAAATTACGACACGTTTGAGGCGTTTTGGCCTCACAGGTCACCTGTTTTCAGCATACAGGTGAAAATTTCATGTAAAGGGGTCGACACGAACCAGACCCTACCTGAAACAGGCCCAGTAGCTCATCGCTGTCTTTTTTATACTCTTGTGGCAAATTAAACAGATTAGTTGATTGTTTGTTACTGTCTATTCTGCCCAACTCGTTTGACCGCTGCAGCCTCACCTTCCTCCGTCCGCCTTCATCCTCATTAACAGTCAGCTGCAGTGAGATGTCACTGACAGTCGGCGGATGACGACAGCGAACAGAAATCCTTCAAAGGAGCGACTCCCTGCACTGTGGAAAGAATTTAAACAGATCCTGACACTGGTACAGTCATGAGTGAGGACTGGATGACACATCACTCAATTGGAACTGGAGCTTGTTGCTAGGAGACAGCAGCTTGGAGTGGATGTTTACTCAGTGTCAGGAATAACTTTACAGTGAAACACAACCAAAAATGTAGCCTTTCAATTTTTTTTTCAGGTGACAAGTGATGTTTTAATGATGTGTTTGTGAGCAAGTGTCACCTCTGACCAGCAAATGAAGAGCTCTGCTTCATAACCCCGAGCTCTCTTGCAGGGCTGCATGTTCTGCATGAAATAATGCGTGACTCACACCGACTTTGAGAACGTCTTCATTTATTTATAGCAGGGTGGTGCTGCTCTCAAAGAATAAAACACCTTTTTAGTCATTTAGTTTTAAACAACACACACAAAAAAAGATACCGATTATTTTAAAAAGTCAGTCATGACACAAACCACCAAACTGACCAGGACTGTACATTTGTACACAAAAGGCAACAACTACTCTGTTTGCTCTTTATTTTGTGTAACTGCACCAAAGTGTCAGAGTTTGGAAGAACTTTGAAGGATCTGTAAGATGTGTGGTTGACATTTATTGACATTTAAACCCTTAAAAGCAGCTGACACCTGCTCCACTCCTCAAACAGAATTCATGCAATGAGTGTTAAAAAGTACACTGAAGGGCACAAGAAGACTTAAACTGATTAGTTCAAAAATGACACGAAAATTGGGTTTTTAATGGCACCGCTAAACTTATCCCTCGTCCCCCTCGACCTGGGTACTTGTCACAGGTTATTAGGCAGAGGACTCACTCGCAGGACTCTGAAGTTTAGAGAGAAGGTGAGGGTTTATTTACAATGTGGCACCAAGTGAGAATATATACAGTGAGACAGATAACACGGGGCTCCAGGGAGTGGAGGGGGGAGGGTCCGAAGGGAAGGTCCAAGGCGGGGGTACACACGCTCCTCTTCAACTTAATCCACAACTCACTCAGAATGTCCACTCCAAAATGCTCATGCTCACTCACACACATCCACAGAAATCCAGACGGCAGGGAAGACGGGCAGGGAATCTAGAAGGCCTGTACACAGAGAAAAACAATGTGAGGAGGAAACTCTTAGGGGATCACAAGGAATACTTCCAAAGGCTAGGCTACACTGACGCTAGGTAGTGTGACGATCCAGCGAGGAAGCAGCCATCTCTTGCCATCTTAAGTAGTCTGCCAGGATCAGTGTGGATGAGCCACAGGTGTGTGTTCAGGACGGGTTCAGAGGCGGG
>VUQG01021373.1:0-49662 GCA_015106755.1 Etia nguti | reverse complement strand
CCTCGGTGTGTGTTTGAGAGCGTGCACATTAAAAGGCATTCTGCCTCGTCGTCTGTCTTTCCTCCTTTCTTTCAGGTGCAAGGTGTCCTTGCAGAGCTGAGGACGACTCACTCTTTAGCTTCTTCATAAATCTTCAGGTAAAACTGAGCTCAATTAGCAGCGACGCCATCCTCCGAAATGTCATCCTCTTTTGTTGCTGCCAGACAATTACTGTTAAATACCTTTTATTGTTGTTTGTGTGTATGAGAGCCAATTCTCATTTAGAATTCAGCGGCTAAAGTTCAGACAGTGTCATTAAATAGAGCTCAGGTAATTAGCCCTCTACCTACTACGAACTAATTAATGTGAAAGAAATGCTGGTGTTTTTAAAAAGGCCTGAGCTGAGGTCAAATATTCGCTTCTAAAAGATTGTCTGGTTTAGTGACATCTTGTTAAAAATGAAAATAAACAACCACAATAAAACAAATCACCAAATATAAAATTATTACTTTGAAAATGTCTCAAAATTAGGAATTTGTAAATAGTTGGACTGCATTTGACTTCCGCCTGTTCCTCAAAGCACCAGGACCCGACAGCTTCTGGTGCAGGTGGTGTGCCCACCAGAGTCTGGGTCCCAGATGCTAAGGCCTCCCGTGGTTCCTGGTTCCAGGAAGAGAATGGAGCATGAAGGCGAAGCTGCTGAATAACAAGTTTATCAATGCTTCTCTCTTCACCTGTGGGCCGAAATAATAAGTTTGCAGATGCAAGCTGTGGTAATGAGATTCACTGAAATGGTGAGGAACTACATCATAGGTGGTTCTCAGAGTAGGGCCATTGTGCCTTGATTTCGAAAGGATCCAGATGAAACAGTATCTGATTATGATGCCTCCTGGATACCTCCTAGGTGATGATATTCAGGCATTCCAATTGTCGGGAGGGTGAGGTAGACCCAGGAAACACTGGAGAGAGGGTCTCTCAGGAGGTTTCCAGAGCTGGAAGAGGTGGCGACAGACACCCAGACCGGTTTGGGACTCTGGGTTTAGACTGCGGACATCACACTCAGATTCAGATAAGCACTGGATGGATGGATCAAAAGTTAAAATATATCTTCTGATCACTGATCCATAAATTTTCTTAACCACTTACCTTTTCAGGGTTGCGAGCAGGCTGGAGCCTATCACAGCTGCCACTGGATGAGAGGCAGGGCGCCCCCTGGACGCTCCTAACACCGAGAGACAGTCACCCATTCCCACAGACATTCACACACATACAGTCAGGTCTTTGGACTGTACGATGGAGGTAGCCAGAGGGAGAATATGAAGACTTTTAATGCTGCAGCAGGCAAGTATATTTTAGACAAAGTTAAACTTACAAAACCATCCAACAAATTTTCAATTAACTGGAACACAGTCAGTTAAACAGACCTTCATCCATCCTTAGAGACGGAGCTCGCTGATACAAATCACTCTGCAGTTCCACGAGTCTTTAAATGTAGTGGCATTTAAATTAAACCAAATTGAAAAACGAGTGAGAACTCAGTGAGGAGTTATTATTTGGACCATCAGATTTCAAGAGAGTCAAAAGTCACGCTCCTGCTCTATAGGCAGGATGTATAATCCTCTGGAAATACTGAAATTGGATGCATGAATGTATCACTGACATGCTTGTGTTTGCTAAATCTTCTGTCCACATACTTTTAGTATATTTCGTGAGCCTGAATGGGCTCTTCTGCAGTTCCAGCACCGCAGCAGTTGCCCTGTGTCTGATCCCGTGGTCCAAGCAACTGAAGGAAACGCATACAAAGAACTACACAAAAGTTTCATGAAGTACTCTGTGTGCTTATGTTCAGTGTCACAATCTGGAAGTTAAAGTATATCACTTTTCTACTTCCCCTCTTTCCGTTTGGCACTAATTTGGGGCTGCTTCAGCACTGAGAGAAGTCATCTGTCTCTTTTCCACCAGCTACCCTCTGTGTCTGGCTTGAATCATTGAGTTCACAGCAGCAGAATATCCCTCTGTGCAAATGTTATAATCATATGACAGAGTGATACCATCTAACTCAGGATAAATTTGACATCCATATAAACGTTGTCAGAAAAAATAGAGAAGCTCTTTGTTCAGGCCTTCCAACAGAGCAGCAGCAGGTATCAGCTATTTGTCGACATCAATGCACAACTGCTATAAAGACACAATTTTGGGAAAATTTAGATGAATATAGATGTGCGACACCTTCTGTCGCTTCCTGACTCATCCATTTGTCTCCATTAGAGTGTGCACAGGGAATTAAGCTGTGCATCTGTTGCAGGTCATGTCTGGATCCGTCATCGACATGCGGCATTACGAGAGGTATGGAGGTTCACGGAGGACAAAACTGCAGTATGTCAGTGAGCTGACAAAGACAAACAAATAAATGAATAAAGCTGAATCAAATGTGTGAATAGATAAGAGATTACGTGAACGTCTGTTGTGCCTTTAACGTGCATCAAGTAACCCTTTTTTATGTGATAAATGCTTTTAATTTAAGCATAGAAAACCTTATTTTCCATATTTAGCTTAATGGCAATGTTAGCAAGCAAGCTATGGTCCGCCAGCTGCTAAGTTGGGTATCAAATCATTTGTCCACGCTAGCAGTAAGCTTAATGGTAATTAACAATAGTCAGACGAGTGCTTTTTTTATCAGTTGTAAGCATGCAGTCAACAACAGCATTTCATTCGATTCAGAGAGAACCCAAATTCAACCCGTTTGGATGAATTCCAAACTATCTGGATAAATACTGTTTGAAATCGACTAACTAATCATCATCAGATTCGTGCAGTATCTAAATGACAAGTAGGTGACTATACTTAGCAGTTGGTTGCTTTCCAGATTACTTCACCAGCACACATGATTCATGTCTGTATGTCAAACAGTATCGACTTCAGCCATCAGTGAATCATGTAATGGCACAAAGCAAAGATGTAGTTGCTTTGCACTGTAATAGCCACTGTAATGGGGGCAGTTAGCCAGGCTTTAAATGTGTGTCAGGTAACCCTTTTTCATGTAATAAACACTTTTTATTACCACTGTCTGAATGGATTGTAATGGAACTTAAATAAAGAGACCTTCCCCGACTCCCTCGGTTTCCTCTGACAGGCTGCAGACTGATTTGTATGCGAATGCAGAGCACTTTTGAATAGATTAACCAAGCTCAACTTGATAAACGAGCTTAAAAACTTCCCTATATATTTGAATGGCAGCACATTTTTTTCATTATCTGACCATATGTACGGATAGTCTGTCATTTTTCTTAAAATATAATATTGTAGGACAGTTTGTATACAGACTAGAATTCATGGGCCCCTCGCCTCCAGGTCGATTGCAGCTCAACTCGGTTGTTGTTCAATACTTGTCATCAATAAGTTTCCATATGGATTTGTCAGATAGCTGTGGATGGGATTAAAAGATGGGAGGAAGTACTGTAGACTCTGGGAAATGTGTCTCTTTGCTCAGCAGAGGCTGTCATAGCGGAGAGGGAGAGTCGAGAGAGTCGTTCTGCTTCAGCGACAGGAAAATGCCACCGAGCTGCTCCGCTTCCCCGCTCATAAATACTCTCAAGGACCGCGGCTTTACAACAAGTCAATAGCTTCTGTTAGCAATGCACGCACACACGCAGGCAGAGAGAAACGCACGCACACACACAACCAGCCGTGTGCACGTATACACAAATAAAAAACACACATCAGCAAAATACGCAGATGCATGCTGTCAAAATATAAATCAACAATCACAGCACTACATAAACACAAGTGCCAGGCCAGCAAAACAGGCTGCTGGGATAAATACGGAGGCCGAGGCTCACGAAGCCGGAGGTAAATCTGTCCGGAAGGAGGGATGGAGGGAACATTAAAACATGAGTCTTCATTTAAAAGAACACTTTCCTCACAGTCAGAGTTTGAAAGAAAGCTGCTCTCTGAAACTTTTCCTGTCACAACTTCCTTAAACGTCCCGTCAGCACACGAGACGCCGGTGAGCCTGGAATAATGCAGACCTCACCTGAAGCAGCTGCACCTGCATAAACGCACCAAATGCTCTTCCAGTGACTGCCAGATACCCAACCTTGATTATTGATTGGATTTATGACAGTATGAACAGTAAAAAGAAAACAAAAAACTGAACAAGAAATGAAGAAAAGTTTGAAAGCACTAGATCTTCATCTGTATTATCATTATCATTGTTATTAACATGCCTTGTGATTTTCAGTGGATCCGGCAAAACATTTTTATTTCATTGACCAGAAGGAAGAGATAAATGTGATGAAACAAAAGTCCTGGACATGATGTGGATGTCGCATGTATGTGGATCTATTTGGGAAGTGCCTCGTGTTCTTTGATCTGAATGGTGATTAGGTTGGTTCTTGTTTTAAAACAAAGTCACCATCATCGTGGCAAAGTTACATCGCTTTGGAGGTTAAAACTGCCGCTTGATGGCAGCTCCAGCTGGATTATCAGAGCTTCATCCCTTGGTTGTGTCCTTCAGCTTTTCACCAGCAGCAAAGACTGCTGGTCCGTGGAGGAACAAACTGGCTGTGGTTTGATTCCCTCAGCCCTGACGGCCGCCTCCGTATTCATTTTATTTACAGCTCAGTCTGTCCCAGCGGCATGGAGCTGCTTGCTGGTGGGTGGAGAAAGGAGATGGTTGAATTTGAAGACAAAGAAAGAAAAAATCCGCTGCCTGACTCTGGATTCAGGCTGTTATTTTTAGCCAAAGCAGCCATAATTACCCGGGCAACGTCTAACAAAATTGTTCAGGCTCGGCTGGGCAATTAGGCCAGGCGGAGCAGCTAATGGAGAGAGAATTACACAGACCTTTCCCCCATTAGCCCCCATTTACAGCAGGAAATTTACTGGGAGTGTACGGGCCAGGCGTGACTTCCAAACCAGATTACTGCTCTGAAACCAATCTCCCTCATCCTTCCGTCTTTCTCTTTCTTCTCTGCATCCAGTGGAAATACATCCAAAAATAAGAGCAAGTGGACAAAACCAGAAAATAAACTCAAGCAATCATTTCAAAGACAGCCAGGGAATTAGTTTACATTGCTCCAGCCAGAACGTTTCTTGAGTTAAAGGAGAATAATAGTTTGCATTATTAAAACTGAAACGTTATGCAAAGGAAATACCTGCAGCTGCACTTGAAGGGGCGAAACTCAGTGATACGAAACTTTTTCACAGGCTGAGGAGGACCGACCACAACTAGCAAACTCTTGTGGTTTGAACTGGAGTTGTAGTTGTAGCTACACTTTTACAAAAGCAAGCATTGGATCAATCCAGCAGCAGATTACAGCAGACACTGACTCCTCCATGCTCTGACCTAAAAGACAATGTTTAAAGTCATAATGGCAGCGGCCCAGCCCAGTATGAGGTCCAGCTCATATCATCGTCAGCTATCTATGTTGATTTTTTCTTTTCTTTTATTTGTAAACTTAATTGTTTAACTGTCACATTAATATCAATGATAGGGGCTTTTAATTGTAAACCTAGAAATCGAGGTGGAAATGACTGAAAACGCGATCAAAGCAACTATTTGCAGACTAATGTTGATCATGATTCTTTAATATGGATGGTTATTGATTACCTATGATCGATGATTAATATTATTATTATTATTGTTCTTCTTCTTTTTCTTAGCATCATCTTTGTTATTGATTAAAATGCGATACTGCAGGACTGTTTGAGTTTTACCGACCAGAGTTCATGTTCCACTTCTTGGCTGTTGTTCAGCATTATGCTAATAGGTCAGGTAGAGAAGAATAGCCCTTTATTATACAATAAAGGTACAAACATTTTCCTGGAGAAAAAATACTGATATCACCCTGTGAGGGCCGATAAATTAATAAACTTTTATTTATTTTATGCTAATGTTTTCTTGTAACTTTTTCTGTAATGCCATCGGTCACCCCCCGGTAGCCCTTTTTGATCTATGGGTAATTCCCTTAGGCAGAGTCTGCAGGAATGCACTCTCAGTGTGCATAAAAGGCTCAGAATATCTTCAAATGAGCCCTCATGCACTTGACAGTTTGACAGTGGAACAGCCCTACACCCTCACAGACTTGGTGGGAGCGTGCCTCAAAGTGTGGGAATATGTGAGACGCTCTCAGTTCAGCAGGCAGAGAGGACAGTCATTTTCATAATGTTGGTGTTTCTTTACATGAAGACCACTGTGACGTCACCCTACGTCAGCTTGTGAGTATCAGCTAATGCTACAGTGCTTTGTTAGACTGTACTCGCCACGAGTTAGCAGGAGTCTGTGTCTCTGATACGTCGCTGCCTTTTGGAGAAATCTATTAGTCTGTGGATCACAAACACAACACACAGGGAGCGTGATGACTCTGAGATTAACAGCACAGCATTACAACCTGTGTGCACTCACGCAAACAGAGCTGAGAACAGAGCTGTGCAGAGAACAGCACAGCTGTGAGAGTATTTGAATTATTTTTCTTTTAAATCCAGCTTAAAAGCATCAACAGTGTTTTTAGGAGCAGGACTGCAATTACGCTTTTTTGTAACATCCTTATTCTCCTGTTTCAAGTTTCCGTGTTGAAAACAAAAATATCATCGCACCCTGCAGAATTAAGACTGCTCAACTATGGGATTGCGGTCAGTCTTATTAAAGATTACATTTGATATGTTCATCAGTCATTTTAATTGTCAAAGATTATAGCTGTCAAAAAAGTGCTTTTCCAAAATAGAAGCCATGATCCTACAAGCTGAAAGCAGCATAGATAGAAATGTTTTTTTCCACTGCTGCATGCATGTTGTGGACAGTGAGCTGCAGGAGTACCCGTGGATCTGGTGCTGCATTAAAAATGAGAAACTTGATAAAAAATGGAGGTAAGAGGAGGAGGAGGTTTCTTTTTACAGGTGGAGAGGTGAATATGAAACAATGAATGTGCAATACATCATGCTGACACTCAGACACATAAACCCACAGCCCTCCATCCTCCAGCTTCTCTTGGTTGTACAAATTTGAAGTATCCGGCACTGAGGCTTAACAAAATATCAAAGGCACAAAAGAAAGTATTAACAAGGCAAAAGTTCTTGATCCCTTTTTATAAGACTTAAAAAAAGGAAAAGCAAAGCAGCAGAGGAGATTTCCATTCCAGCATTAATTCCAGCTCTGGTGAATTTCCAGTGTTGGCAGCCATTAAGTTCTGTCAAATCAAATGTGACACCAGGGGAAGGACAGAAAAATATTCAAATCATCTTTCAAATCTTTTTCCAGAGCTGCCTCTTCGAGAGCTGCTGCTCCAGCGGCTGACAGTTCTGACAATTAATTTATGTCTAACAGATTATTCCATAAACCACTGCTGACCCCCGAGCACGTGCACAGGCACGCGTGTACCTGCTGCAGGGGGTGTGACTGCCCCCTACAGCTGCAGCATTCGCAGGAATGTGGCACTCAAAATGCCCATCAAAGAGCGGCAGCTGCTGACATGCTTAATCTCTACAGAAGCAAGGAAAGGCCATGGAAAGAGGATTTTTTTTTTAAATGCCTGCTTGTGAAAGGTGAACTGCACAGAAAGGCTAAGGCTCTATATTTCTGTGACTCAACAAGTGCACCTGAGGACACAAAGTGAGTTCACAAAGACAAATAGACAAAACACTGTAGGCGAGGGTGTCATGGACTGTGAGATACATGTCCAGGACTCGCCATGGTGTGATCATACCTCATAAATGATGGACGTAGCCACTGTGACGTCACCCTATGTCAGCTTGTGAGTATCAGCTAATGCTACAGTGCTTTGTACTCGCCACGAGTTAGCAGGTGTCTGTGTCTCTGATACGTCGCTGCCTTTTGGAAAAATCTATTAGTCTGTGGATCACAAACAAAACTTGGAGATCTGATCCAGTCACTTGAAACAGTGGATGTCAGACCTAGCAGAAAATCTTACCGCAATTCATTTAGCTGCTAAAAAGGGGAGTTTATCTATAGAGACCAAGGTTGTGTTTTTTGTATCATGCTGGAAACGAAATCTTTATTTCTGCTGCTGGACATTTTAATATGGGAGTGACTCATACGCATCCAGCCTCATGTAGACAGCAGATGGCCGCCCCTGCCTGAGCCTGTTTCTGCCGGAGGTTTCTTCCTGTTAAAAGGGAGTTTTTCCTTCCCACCATCGCCAAAGTGCTTGCTCATAGGGGTCACATAATTGTTGGGTTTTTTTCTCTGTTTGTATTATTGTAGGGTCTACCTTACAATTTAAAGCACTTGAATTGACTGTTGTTGTGAATTGGCAATTGAATTGAATACACATTAGAGGAACTGCAGTTTTCAATATTTGCTTCATATCTGCTTGATATGTAAAGGCCTTAAGAACTTTAACTTAACATTTATTTTTAATCTTTAGGGAAACTAAGTATAAACTGGATTTTATTGCAAACATAGCTGCGTGCAATTTTATACCTGATGCTGCTGTGAAGCACCACTACTAAATGAAATGAAATTAAACAATCCTGCTAATGACCTTTATATTGTCATTATAGCCTTAAGTAACTGGATTGTAATTAAAAAGTGTGATGCTCCAGGTAACATTTGAAACTAACCTATGATGCTTGTTCAGTGGAGACACCAGAAGATGATGGTTGTATTACAGGGAAGAAAAAAGTATCAGCTGTCCAACAAAATAACTCTTGTTGCTGTTTTAATCGGAGGACTGCACTCAATTAAGCTTCTGTCTTTACTTAGCAATTCTTTGTCAAAATATCATTATTAAAATAATACTTTCAAACAGCAACACTTTATTCAAAAATTTGGGCTTTTCCATTTTTTTCACTTACCATCCTTTTGTTTTTTTAAAAAAATAATTTACGTAATTCATACTTTTGGATGAACAGTTTGCATCTCTGGTTAATCCAATTTATTTATTTAGCAAAGATTAATTCTCAAAAAACAAACAAATAACAAAAAGACTAAGAAATGTGGTCATGCTGTAAATCTCAGCGTGCATTTTGTTACTCAGTTTCACAGTTAGGTGTTCAGTCTCTAATATGATTCTGACAGCCTGTCTTGGCTTCCATATGTCCCCCTCCTCCTGTGACAGGAGTTAATTTTTCGTTGGATTTGTTTTTTGAGCTTCATTAACCGGTGCGAGATTAGTCCTTGGTGGGACGCTGGTGGGGGGAAGCGCTCGTGCCTCGCCTCCGACCTGCTGAGGTGCAAGCAATTAAGAAGCAGGAAGAGGGAGTCTGTCAAGAGCACCAACGCAAAAGCTCAAGACACCTAACCCACTTAGACGCTTTCAGCTCTGCAATAAAGAAACTTCTGTAAACTGTCAAATGATAATAGCCCAGGCCACCGCTGGTAATTGCAATTAGGGGAGGTAAAGTAGGATAGTACTACACACACAGACATACACACGATCAAGAAGCATCCCTTCTGAAAAACCTTAACCCATTTTTTTCCTCTTTGTGACTTCAGTCAATGGGGAACGCATCAGAATTTCATCCAGAAGGAAGTTCAACTGAATAAAAAAATTATATTCATTTACAGGAGATTCAGGTCTTTACTGATCTAAGGGAGGAATTGAAAACAATAGAAAAGGAAATAGAGGCAAGGAGGTAAAGAAGGACAAAGAAAGCAAGCAGAGATGAACAAAGCGGGCAGACCAGCCTGATGGCAAAATGTGAACTAATGATGAAAATCAAGTAAATCTGTTGGTGTACACGGATACGTGGATCATTTTTCTTTTCTTTTTAGGCATGAATTTGAAACCAGAGTGTTTTTAATACACTGGGAACAACATGTATGTTCTCCTGAGACTCCTGAGGCAATGCGTCACCCTGGCAACCGAGGAAATGAAGCTTTGAAATGTGGCAACAATTTAACCCAAAACAGGATCTTATTGTAGCGCTTATCAGACAGTTTTATTGGCTAAATACCACCAAGAAGTTTTATTGCTTAAACTTCCGCAATGAATGAAGACAAAACTTAAGTCTAAAAGTAATATCAAAGAAATCACAAGAATCATCAGTTCCACACGGGACTAGAAAGTGTGATCTCTGGTGTGCAACCAGAAACTTCTACCATCATTTTTTTTTTTACACAAAAGACTTTTCACTCACTGACACAAATCACTATTGAAAATGTCTAAATTTCTCTCCATGAACACACAAAAAAGACCATTTGTATCCAGAAACACACATCAATAGATTTATTCCACAAACTGACACTGTGTTGGACTGAAACAAAGGAGCAGCAGTGGGACTTTTGAGAAGGTTCAGGAAGGAAGAAAAGACAAATGACGAGAAGAGGAAAGAAACGTAAAAGCAAAGAGAATAGAAAAAGAAGAAATTATGTTATGAAACACAGAGGATAAGAGATTGAAAGAGTTTAAGAAATAAGCTGATTAAAAGATGACAAAAGTAGAAAAGACGAACAAAGAAAGGAGGAATTATCGAAAAGGACAGAAATAAATCAACGAGGGAAAGAGGAAGCAGCCAGTATGTGTACGGTGAGAGGGGAAGGATACAAAAAGAAAGGAAGGAAGGATGGAAAATGGCATTTAAGAGAATCAGAGCAAAGAGGAAACACAAGGGCAGAAAATCAGAACAAACTTTCACAGAAAAAACAAAGTATGTGAAAGAAAGCGACAGCTCCAAGGAGAACTCTCCTATGGCTCCCAAACAGAACACAAAAGCATCTTAATGATAGTCAGGATGTTTGGGAAAACATTCTGTAGACTGACGAGACTTTTTGGAAGGATGGAGTCCCGTTACGGCTGACATAAAACTAACACAACATTTCTTAAATATACCTCATGAGCGCTTGGTGGCACAGCCAGTTATTGACTTTTATAGGGCCAGGTAGGTTAAGATGACTTAAAGAAAATCATCATTTAAAACCAGATTTTGTATTTACTCGGGCCCTCTGTCTACTGTTAAATTCAAACATTTAAATGTGACAAATATGTTAAAAAACTGAAATCTTTTTTCATAGCACTGTACAGTATAAAATTTCAGATGAAATCTCAGCATTGCTGGATTAAACAATGCTGATTTTGGGCTTCTAGAAGAGATTTTTACTGGTGAGTGTGTGTCACATAAGTGTAAGCGAGTACAACAGTGTAGTTAAGTTAATGGGAGCACTCAAGTGAAGTAGCAGAAGCTTTAAACTCCACTAAAGTGCAGAACTCTCAGAAATGGCTTCATTTTCTTTAAAAATAAAAAGTCCCATCAGCGGTGACGGTTTTAATTTGACATCACTGACTTCCTGCTAGCTTTTAATCTCTCAGAGCAGCTCAGCTGGAGGATCTGCCCGAATCCCCTCTCACTTCACATTAACGTGTGCAGTCGACTTCAGCGTGTTAATGTTGAGGCAGTCAAATACTCTACATTCATATTCATACTCAGCCGTATCTGATGAATGACAACCATCAGCGGCGGAGGATGAGCGCTGCCTCCGATAAAGCGAGGCGAGGTGGAGGCAGGCATCTCGTTTGATGTCTTATCCACGACGTCAGCGATACAGTTCGACTGGATATCGATCAGGCGCATCAGCGTGGGTGTTTCCAGGTGTTATCTCCACCTTCAAACCGACACACACACACAGTCGCATGTTCTCCCTGTCATTTCATGCCTGAGTAATCAGGTTTAAACTACACTTTTGTCCTTTGAAGCTCCATCTTGATGTCGGGCAGCGGTGCCAAACACACGCCAGTTTCAGGCATGTCAGGTGACAGGAAGCCGTCTGGAGACGGTTGTTGTTGAAAGCATCAGCCATTGTTTGGCTTTTGTATTTCATAAATTCAACGAGGCTTTTATTGCCTGATTCAATATGCAGCATAAAAGGGTGCAAAGACAATAAATGAAGACAGAGTTTTATTTGCATCTCTTCCTGCGGGGCTAAATTTAAAGGATCAGTGAATCAAATCATTAAAATAAAAACCCCTCTCTGCCAAGCGTGAAGGAAGGAGTTAATTACTCAGATTTAGTGGTTTTGGGGCGATTTTAGTTTCCTATAGATGCTGGAACCGGAGCTCTTCTTCCGCACTGACGGATCTGCCGCTTGTTTGTGCATGGATTAACAGCAAAGGAAAGGAAAATCAAATAAAATTAAGTATTAATATGCAATATGCATAATTGACGAGCCATCGCTTGGAGTGCTGTTCAAAAACTTGCAACAAGGTAATAAAGTAAACAAACAGGAGGATGAAATTCAGATCGCAGAGACTCTCCACAGCCTGAATGAGGAGAAAACAGAGTGTGACGTACAGCACGGCTCCATATTTTTATTGAATTTATTATCTCTGCTCGTCACTTTCAGCACACGCTCGCCTGTGCTTATGAATATGTAAAGCTGCAGAGGAGAGATTTACCTGTTGACAGGCTCCTGTTTGGAACATTCAGACAGTTTGGGGTTTGCATCTTGTTTATTATTATTTTTTTCAGGAAAATTATCTCCCAAGCACATGAATAAACTGTCAGACAATGAAGCATCTGAGTATCCAGGTGATGCATTTAGTGAATTTACACATCGGGGAACTTTTTTTTTTTTAAACCACTCACTGCAGCCTGAGGCCGTTACTTTCACTGGGGTAACATTATTTTTTTGGGGGGGTCACTTTTATCATTTGCTTATGGAGGCATGACACTCATGTAGAAAAACTTGTGTCATGCTTTCTGTTTCAAGTCCTTTCTTGTTTTATTTTGTAATTCCTGCTCTTTTTGTGCTCCTGTCAGCTTCACTTCCTGTTTCTCTCCTTTCCCTGCACTCATCAGTGTCAACTGCGTCCAATTAACCAATCAATCTTCTAACTACATATAAATACATCACCGTTTGTCTTTGTCAGTCACCGGATCATTGATGCACTGCTTCCTTGTTTTCTTAGTTTTACATTTTTGTGTGATAACTTGTAACTCTTTATGACTTTTCTGTGTATGAGCTGAGCTTAAAGATGAAAGATTGCACTACATACCAGGGTTTTGTGTTTGGGCCCTCCTCTCTGAACTATTACACCATCATGTAGACTTCTATTATACGCTGTCTTATCCAGGTGACTTTGGGGTTAACCCTGGGTTTTCTGTACTAAGGAGATCAAAGCTGTGGTTTCTTATGGCTCTATTATTTTTACAGATGCAGCATTTGAGGCACAGGTTTTAGCTGATAATACATTCCAGCTGCTGCTTACTATTATTACCTTTTACTTTGTCCATTTTTGTCCTTTGTCCTCGGGAATGTTACATCATAAAGTCCACTGTTTCAAAAATAGCGCTAGAGATTCTTCTCATCTCCTACTGTAATTCGCTTTTTGCTGCTCTCGGGAAGTCAGGCATCGAACGATTACAACAGTTTGGAGTGCTTTTGCAAGACTGCTCACCGGGTCAAGTAGACCGTCTCATATTACAACACTGCTTACATCTGTTCACTGGATCCCTGCCACATTCAAAATTCTGTTTCACATTCTCACCTTTACCTACAGACTAATTTTACTCATTTGCTTCCTCACGCTGGGCAAAATAAAGTTTAAATAAAATGTACTGTCTCACCAAAATTGTCAGTTCGATTTTAAAAAGGATGGGAATCTAGATTAATCTAGATTAGTGGGGAATCGTAAGGCTACGTCCACACGTACACGGGTATTTTTTTAAACTGAGATTTCCTTTTTAGATTTTAAAAAGAAATCCCGTCCACATGTAAATGCAAAAAACGAAGTCAGACGCTGTCAAAACATGACAAACCAACAGGGGGCAATATAATCCTGACTGTGTAGGAATGCTGGCCAATCAGAAGTCTAGAAGCCTGGGCGGGAAAGAGTAAACAAAGACGGGCCATAGAAGCAGTCTGATGGTCGTCCATTGACACGTCACATAAACATAAATTTCCTTACTATAAATTTGAATCCGGAGGGCCAAAAACAGCCCAACAGTTGGGAAAAACAGTGTCCAAATCCTCTGCATACCAGCCAGTGATTTTTTTTTTTTTTTTAATCAAATTTTAAAAAGTGAAATTAAAACTACATAAATCACCGTACTTTATTATGCACACAGTATTTTATTATGCCGATGATTTTAAAAATTCATCATTCAAATGAAAATAACTAAATTACAGTATTTTATTATTCACATATTTATTGCACATCTGTAGGGTCTCTTGTGAGAGGGTGTTTTTTTATTTATTAATTTGTTTTCCTGATGGTGGGAGAAAACTCCTGTAACCACAGTCAGACTAACTACAAGAACCTCTGATATATTAAATTCTATTAATTATGTTTTCATAAATATTTGAGGCGGGAATGGACTCTTCTGAATGCTGCGGATGTGTCTCCTGGACCCGGGGATCGAGCACGAGCACAGTAATTCCTGATTCTGCGGATTTGTAGAAGAGCCAGCAGAAGACATGAGTTGGGCTTGCATTAAATCTGCTTCTGTGCATTTTTATTTTTGTGCTTTTAAGTTTTATTTGTGAGCTGTGTATTCTTCATTTGTAATTATTTGTTTTTTTATTTTCTTTGCTGTGTATTTTCTTTAAAAGACTTTGTGGGTCTTGTCTGTGAAAGAGCCATATATGAATAAATACTGCTATTGCTATGTGTGTATAAACACGACCTGAGGCATGCTTAAGGCTGGTTAATGGCCTGTCAGAAGTAGTTTGCGAGACGTGTTTACATGGGTGCAAATGACCACAGTGCATGCCGGAGTGAAAAGCTGGCCACCGCTGAGAGGATGGAGATGTGGGAAGGTTTGAAAATGGGGATATGGCTGCTCATTTTCAGGCCATTTCTCAAGAAAATGGAAACACTGAGCGCGACATTAAGTGCCACAAAGAGTAAAAACAGGTGGGCAGCGTTTAGCTCATTTCTTGCCCACACAGCTGACCGATGACAACGTGTCTGTTTTGCAAAGTTATAGAAACGATTGGACACAAACTCCACACACTGCAATTATAAAGCCCCCTGTGCAACCCCAGGTAAACACAGAAGTACTCATGTTAATATTGAATTTCATTCCTAATGTTCATGTTAATAATTTATGAATTTTCCTTCCTTTGATGATTGTTTTTTGGACTTGGGCTGTTGTTCACTGAATACTCAAGATTTCTTTTTTTTAAAGCAAGTATGTTTTTTAAAAGTTCATGTTATACAAAAGTAGCTCATAATTTAATGAACTTTTTTTCTTGATTCTAGTTAAATGTAATTTATGCACAGACGCTGAATTTTAGAAAGTAGATGCTGGTTTGTAGAGAAATTATAGCTAAAAAAGGTCTTAAACGAACACAAATGAGCATCTGTTTGTCTCAGCTTACTCTCTCTGATAACTTTTTCCTTGGAAGGATCCTTTGCCCTCTGCACTCCACCTCCTCCTCCGCAACTTCACTGAAACTCCATTAGCTGTGCTGTCCCTCAGTAGAATGTGATGTGAGATTAGACTCCATGTTCTCCTCTCCGGAGCCCTTGGAACGCCGTCCCCTGACCTCCTGCTGCTTCACACAGAGAGACTGAGACAAAAAGCCCGTCGAACAAAAACACTTCAGGCAGACAGAGTCTAACTCCTGACCTGTCTACATAAAGACTGACTTCAATAAGATTTGATCACTATTCTAACTGAAGTGAGTCTCAACTCTTTCAGCTCTGCAGGAAACTTTTCTTCTGCGTGAAAGATTAACAAAACCTTCAAAGTTTAGAGATTTATCTGCACTGAAATGTTTTTGAGCTACATTGGATTTGAGTAATAAACTGTTGCCCTTTGCATGACAAAACTGTAAAATCCAAAAGCGCTCTGTGAACCTGGAGCGCTTCTGACCTGCTGTGGTTCACACGCGTGTGTGGCATTCAAGGAGACTGCAGCACTGCTGCTAGCTCAGAACGTAGCTGACACATTATGATTAAAGCCATCCATCCATCCATCCGTCTGTCTGTCCATCCACCCACTTTCTTTCCTTTATCAGGGACCAGGTCGCTGAGGCAGCACCATAAGCCACCTCCTCCAGCTTATCCGAGGGAACACCAAGGTCAGCTGAGAGATATACCCTCTCCAGCACGTCCCGAGTTCTAACCGGGGCCCTCCTCCATGTAGAACATGCCTGGAACACCTCACCAAAAGCCTTCCAGGAGGCATCCTATTCCGATGCCCAGATAATGTGGAATTAGTTACATTTCATTTATAATTCAGCAGTCCACTTTGTAAAGATAAATACTATATATGTTATCTTAGATCTCCTTGAAGGTACTGGGGAATTTGTTCGATTTGGTCCTGTATAAATAAAACTGAATGATGCATTGAATTGGTATGACACTAAATGTTGAATTTAGTGAAACTAAGCTGAGTTCTGTCCAGTATATGTTGGTTGTACCTCTGCAACTTCAAGAGAAAATATTTATTGTAATATATATAAAATATGTGTTTTCACAGGTTTAGATTTAGTAGCTCTGCATGTATGAAAAAAATACAAAGACCTCTACAAGCCACAGTCACAGTTTTATAAAGATTATATTCTAAAATATACCTTTTTTGTTGGTTGTATTTTCACTGAAATGTGAATGTTTCTGCAATATTTGGTCTCCCTCAAAGGTTCAGGAGGCTGAAAAGCTGCAAAATAAGTTTCCGAGCTGGTTTGTGTGTGTGTAGCAGAATCACCTGTCACCCCACCTCACCTCCACCCACCGCCCACCTCTCCCCGGTGAGATGTCTTCACTCTGATGCAGAGAGGACAATCTATGAGCTGCCGTGCTGGTGGTAAAATAGGCATGCTAAATTTTGCATGGATTGCCTTTGAAGTGTCAGGAGATAAAAAGGGAAGCTCGCCTGTGTTTTTATGTGTTCATTGTGTGCTGAGGAGAAGCAGCAGCCCAGACCAGGTACTGCAGAGCGGGGTTATAATTAAAGATGAGCATGGAGGAAATTGAGCCGTACAATGGAGAGAAAAATCTGTTTTTTTTAGAACTTTTTTCCTAAAAAAAAAAAGGTTTTGTTGGATGTTGGCAGATTCTTTTTATTATAATAATTTTTTGGTGACTGTTTTTTGCTCTGTTTTTCATCTAAAAAGCTGAATTTAGACTACACACATTTAATCATTCATGATTATCACCTGATCCAATCAGGACTGTAAACCAATAAAAACCCTAGCCTCTGAGACTTCTGGTGAAGGCTCATCTGAATTTATGCACAGCGAATGATGAAGACGTTTGTTTACGTTGCCTTCCTGTCAGAGAAACACGATGGCGCAGCGCTCTGTGGGAGGTTCACAGTGCAGCGGCACTGCCTTTGATACGGGAGGGTTCTGATGACAGAAACAGAAAATGGCAGAAAAAAAAGAAGCCGTGCCTGATGAAGCTGAGTATGACGAGGATTATGTTTTTGGATATTTTCTAAACCATTAAGCAGTGACCGCAGACACTGTGCACTGGCAGAGCATGTGTGATTAATCTGGATGCAGGTCACTGAGTTACAGCAGCTTACTACAGTACTGTACAAACCATGTCATAGGCTCTGGATGTAAACATAAAACACAGGAATATCAGCATCATCAATGAAAATGGATCTATAACCAAATAAAGATGATCGTGTTATTGTTCAGATGCTGGGTGACTGAAGGAGAGGGTCTTTTGAGGAAAGTGCGTGAGCTGATGGATTCTCAAACTTTCAGATTATGAGGTCAGATCTGCAAACAATCCCTGTTTCAGTTTTTCGCTCAGATAAAGCTCAGTTTTGTAGCCTTATTAATAAAGCTATGCTTTCCTAATATTTATTCATCCTTGATTCTTTTTGTTTTTAGGAGGGTGAAGGGATAGAAGGGTGGTGTGTTTGATGATCGGTTTCATCCACAGAGAAATACCTCTCAGCTGCCCTCAGTCTGTTCATACGTTCGTCCAAGAATCCCCCCGGTGTTGTTTTATTTTTTCTTCTCTTGTCGAAGATTGTGAATTGCTTTATGCTCGTTGAAGGCTGGAGTTTCATGCTAAAGTCTCTCTCTATGGTGAATGATGTAGGGTTGAGCTGCCGGTTGACCTCATTTCTCCTGTGCATGAAGTGTAGTTGAAGGTCAGACCACACTTCGTCTAACATCGGGATCCAGCGTGTCACTGCTTCGAAGCCGTCTCCTGGTATCATACATGACTAACTGTTGTTGACTCTTTTCTTTGATGCATGTGTTTAAGTGACTCTGATGAGACAGTCAAATAGAGTAGTTTATTAGGGTAAAGGTTCAGTCCTGCATGACCTGCTCCTTAAACTTCCATAACAGTATTCGGGTTCATTTGTGGTTCTTTAATTCCTTTTACATCCTGTTAACGTTCAATGACTACATTTTTGTAGCAGTTTGGTATCAAATCATTTTTCATACTGTAGCTAGGTAACAAAGTGTGTAAAAATTAGAAGCTATTGCCGTTGTATTTTTTTCCTTATTTTTGAGATGAAACTCTTCTTTCAGAGTAGAGTCATTGTCTGAATGTTAAATCTCCCTCCTTGATCATCACTTGCTGCCACTGAGCTATTTCTGCAGGAAGAGGAAGTGACAATGGCACCAAAGGCCTCGGAGCAGAGTGACACCCTGACGTCCCCGTTAAAAAAGAAAGGAAAGAATTCTCCTCCCTTCCCCCAACTGAACCTCCCCACCTGAACTCACCGAGGGTTTGCATTCCAGTTGCTGGATCGTTAGCCGGGGGTATTAGGCATCTTGCCTCTGACTTGCATCATCACCTCCCATCTCAAAGTTTTGCTGCACCGTCTTTCCTTCTTTTCTTGTCTCTCTCTCTCTCTTTCTCTCTCTGGCATGTAGATTATTCTCATCAGCCTTCCACTCAACATCCCTTGGAAGAAAACAAAAAGAAAGATGATGGGAGACTGGTGGAAGAGAACAATTAAACCCTGTTTTTATGCAAGTGCAAGGTGACCCTGATGGAGATGCAATCACACATAACAGCGCCTCAAAGCTCCTTGACCCATTGGGATGCAAACAGAGGATTATGGATGAATTACCTGAAAAAGAAAAATATTTGTGGGTTGGAAACATAATTAACAACATAAATGACTGCGGGATCGCTTAGAGAAGCTCGGCAACAGTCAAGGTCACGCAGAAGTCAACTTAATAAACTAACTCGTATGCCTCTCATACTCAAAGAACAACCTGGAAAAAAAAATCCCAATTAATTTTATTTTCCTCCTATTTAACTGTAACAGTATGATCTACAGATGCGTTAATATTGTCTTTGTAATAACTACGATCTGCACGACAGCCTCCAGTGATGGTCTTGTTAAAATACGTTTGTGGAAATTTCTCCTTTTACTTTAAAAACAGAAGATTCTGCAACAATTCAGAAGAACAGCTTCAGAAGCTTTCTCCCAACATTATCGACATATTTGGATGGTGTGATCGTCTAAATTTAGCAGTTTGGTTAGAAAGCTTTATTTGTGAGCTTTTGGGTGCAGTGCACAGACAGGCGTGCTCTTTAGTGCAAAGTAAAAGACTAATAAAATGCGACAATTTTTCTCACCAAAACCGCTGCTCTGTCATCTGTAGCACACCACAGACTCTTTGTCAGATAATTTCAATAAATGTGCACCAACTGCACAAAGCAGTTGAGATGTCGAAAGAGACAGCTGTGCCGGCATATCAGTCAGTCGAAATAACTGACTTTTGTATTTGTAGAGAACTCAGTACACCAAAGAAAAGGCCAAAGAAACAATACCTAGTCCTTTTATAGGCATGATCCCAGCTAATGGCTCGCTTACATCAGAGTAAAAATAGGACCACAGACTTCTTGCGACTACGACCTTGGGTTTTGGTGAATGCACTGATTTATTTATTTTTTTTCACTTTTGGTGACCAGTTGAGTGTATTTCTGACAATCTCTAGCTGACCACAGTCCATTACAAAGTGATTGCACATGCTTCCAAGTTAAAGGCAATGGTGCTCCAACTCAGACTCTCTCAGACAGGCTGGCAAAGGTTTGCAGATAACTGCTGTTGATTATAGAAACTGAGTTAGACTGCAATCTGAGCCAGTCTGCGCCAATGAGAGGAACAGTGTGATGTATCTCTTTACAGTGGATGCTTACTCATCTGGTTGCCAAATGGTCATTTTGCAGTTAAACCTCCACCTGCCAGGGATTTCTGTTTCTGTTTTCTATTTAGATTCTGTGAATATAACCAGTTAATATGAATTCCCATGTAGGCAGACAACAACGAATTAAGTTAATCGCCATATTCCTACAAACAGACTGTATATAATTGCCCACTTGACCTGTTGAGTCACAAACTAATAGCAGACTGACATCTTATTGCTGTTTTATCACTCCCTGAAACAGTAAGTTGCTTTGGAGACAGCAAGTGACTGCACGTGTTTGCAGACTGTGTCCACATCTCTGAAGCAACCATTTCAAAAGCAACGCGATTGCGAATTCATTACACACAGTTACAATAATGTTGGTCCTGCTGCGGCCTCCGACCAATGTTTCCTCTAATGTGACTGTACCATACTTGAAAAAACATAATGGATAGCATGTGGGATCACTTTAAGGTACACGCTCCCAGAGAGAGCATTCCTGAGAACTTCTTATCATCTGAGCATCAGTTGCAAACAGGTATGCATTATTTTACTTATGACACTATGATGTACAACAATAACTATCATGAACAAAGATGTCATTAAGATGGCATCAGCTCCAACCAGCTGAGCACACACACACATCATTTGTGTTGGAACGTTGTTTGCGCTGCGACCACAACTGACTCGTACTCAGACCAGATCAGACGCAGCAGCTCTCTTTTCAGACCATGTTTATTCTGATACTGAGGCACTGCTTGAAGTGATGCAACTAAACAGACTTGAATCAGGCATGTCGTGTGATCAGTTAGAAACTCCGACTCTTGAACATTTATTGTAGTGGGAGAAAAAGGCGGCTGTGATGGAGCTTTCTGGAGCCGGGTGAGATAAAGATTCCCTTTGATATGATGACAGTCGTAACTCTCCGTCTGCAGCGCTGCTTTGGGTCATGTGTCTACGGGGAAAGTCTCAGACTTCTCTTTAATATCATTTCTAAATCAATCGCAGCTCCAGACGGCTTTGCACTCGGGGCACAGAGCGGCAGAGGTTAAATATATTTCAACTTTTTAAATGAATGGAGTGTTACTCCCGCAAAGTGTTTCCAGGAGTCACTCTGCATCAACAGCAGCAGCTATGAGCAGCGCTGCCCTCGGCACCATCCGACGGTGGCAGCGGACAGTCCAGTGGAACGTGGCATCACTTTGATTGACAGGTGACCAACATAGAAAATGTCCAGGCGGACTCGTACCTGCAACCTCTGTCGCTTTCTGTCACTCAGCTGCTGGGGAGCCTGCGATTATCACAGTGTTATATTAAGGACTTGTTTTTCTTCTGTGGAGCACAAAGTGACCAGGAGGCAAGAATTTCCGAATCTGTCCAGTTCCTCAGAGATAATCTGCAGCGTGTGTCTTTAAATATGCACAAAAATAATTTCAGGTTGTTAACTTTTTAACCCAAAGCCTCACAGGAAACTATCCCATGATATTTTATTAATACGCACTCATGGCCTCAGAAAGTAGATTATATAAAGGATCTGTCAGGTCTAACACTGACAGTCAGAAGTTTAGAGATGCCTTGGAAGTCTCTGAATTATGTATTTGCTTCATGCCAGGTCTTACAAAGTGTTTTTTTCCCTTGTTGACAGGTTAACCTACTGATCTTGTGATCTCACAGTTTTTTTTTCAGTCTAATCTCTCTTCTGAATTTAAATATAACAAACAGGAGGTCACAAGTCACCCCCGAAATGGTGTGAAAGGATCGTAGATAACCACTGAAGCAGCTTTCTCATCCTTAATCCTTAATGCAGCTGGTATTCTCCAGTGAATGCTATAGAACCTCAGCAGGTTTTAGATTTGATGATGTTGATGAAAGGCAGGGTGATATGGCGGTTGGCACTCTTCGCTCACAGCAAGAAGGAATCTCCTGGGTGAAGCTTACATGCTCGGGCACTCTGGCTTCCTCCCACAGTCCAACAACATGCCTGGGTTGATTCTAAATTGGGCATAGGTGTGAACGTAAGAGTGAGTGGTCGTCTGTCTCTGTGTTAGGCCTGTGACAAACCGACAACCTGTCCAGGATGTGCCCTGTGGAAGAAAGTGGATGGATGATGAAGAAGTCTTCCCTGTTGCAAGGTTTGCTGTAGTGCTGTGTATTACTGAAGGATGGCAAGCGATAAAGTCAAGCTCACAGTAATCCCTATAGATCAGCTGATCTCAAAGCCAGCTGACATCACTTGTTGTTTCTTTAGGATATCCACAGCTGCTGTTGCATCTGCAAGCCACATTGCAACCCACCTCCACCCTTTCTCTCCCTCTCATGCTGTGTCTGACTGAATCACTGTTTTGTCATTTGTCAGTGATTTTTGCATCGAGTGTGGGTTTGGATTGTAAGCTGACCCATAGTTTCTGGCCATGTTCTTTGAACCATGTTTCCACTTAATTAATCAAGTAGTTTACGATTACGAAACAAAGGGTGGTTAATGATATGTACTAAAAGTGGAAATGAAACACTACACTGTACATATATTAAGGGTTATTTACACCATGGAGACCTGCTCTAAAAACAAGTCAGAGATTTAACACTCTCTGTGTTAGGACTCCTGATCATGATCTGGTGAGAAACTCAGTTATGTGTGTGGAGCGATGCACATGTAGTAACCAGTTATGTTATAAACTGTGTGTGCTTGGGAAAAGAGTCTTAACCCTGATATAACTGGGGGGTTAAATGACGCCTCAATGTTATATAAAATCGTGCTGATTGCGTCTTGTGGACATCTGCTCCGCCAGCTGATTGTGCCACTGAGTCTGTCCACCTGAACGGACATTGTAGGACTCCAGCTTGTCAGTCTAGTGAACCGCCACGTCACCTGACTCAAACAGGTTCTCCTCCATACAGTCCTCATTTACAAAGTGCTCTACAAACCCCAGCATTACGGCTAACTGGTAGATTCTCCCATTTCAGTGGAGCTAGCCAACAGTGAACAGACACAGAGGGTGAAAGTGGACAATATATCCTTGGTGTTATTATTTTATTTTTCACTGAGTTATCAGTTTTGTCACTAGTTAGCTAACATAAACTAATGTAAGTCTAATAGCAGCAACCAACCAACCCAGTGATGTCCCATCTGTATAAGACGGCTCTGCACATGCTCTAAAAACTAACAAAAACACATATGACCTAATCCAGCTTCAAGATTCAAAGCGTTTATTGTCATGTGTACAAAGAAAAGCACTTCTCAGGAGCCTCATACTGACATATTTAAAAGCTTCACAGACAGTGTTAAATCTGTGAGAGTTTTAAGAGCAGGACTCGGTGGTGTAAATTAGCTTTTAATACATGTAGTGTTTCATGTCCACTTTACCAATATATGTTGCTATAGCAACAGGGAGCAAAAGGGTCAAAGAGCAAAAAATAGTAATCACTCCTTAATATTCTTCATCACTGGTTTGTTGATCAACTCGCTGAACACATTTTACTGAACGTGTTTAAATGCGGTGTTTTTGAGTAGTTGTTGTTTCCACCTCTCAAACTTGTGTCTCCAAATTAAGTGATGACTTATTTATTGGAAACAACACATTCAAAGCGCCTTTAATATTTCAGCAGACATTTTGCAGAGATGAAAGCGTGTGTTGCTCCTGTTTAAGCTGAGAGGAAATCTCCCTCCCCCCCCTCAGAGGTGAATCGCTTTCCTCCCCGTGGTGTAAACTCACCACCGAGTCCGGGAGAACTGATGAATAGCCGGAAAGAGAAAAAATAAGAAGAGCGAACAAACAGAGATCAGTGTGACCCCAGGCAGTGAGATGCATCACAGACAACACGACCAAACCAAACACCGCGTGCTGTACAGTACGCAGAAATCTCTGCAGCTTCTTCAAAGATGACTGATAAAAAAAAGATGTTAAACAGTTGCTTTCAAGTGCTGTGGAACCTCAAAGATGCAGCAACACAGAGGTGTTTGATGTTAATTCTACTGTTAGTCTTTGAAAAGTGCTGGGAAGTTCTTTGAGAAGAGCCACACAGAGATGTATTAAAACAACTTTGAACTGCTAAATTGTTCTGAGCAACATGGCCGCAGGAAATTTTCTGCATTTGAAAGCTGCACGAGCCTTAGCCGAGATAAACAGTGGCGATGTTAAATTCATGTCTTGTTTTACGTTGAAAGGGAACAGCATCAAAGGCGCGAGGCAGAGCATCCCACAGCAGAAAGAAAATTAATGTCGAAGCATGTCTCTCTAAGCGTTTTGGTTTATAATAATTCAGAATAAAGACAGTTTGCATCTGCAGCCAGAGCACCCCGAGCCAAAAACCATTTCCATAAAGTGGTTCTGGTTTGGGTTTTGCTGAGATGACAAATAAACCCTGAGAGCTGCAGACGCAATGAGAACCAGTTCGCATTCAGCTCTGGTTATATTCCTGCTTTATTGTATTATGTATGTGTGATATATTAGGATTACACTCCTGTGCAGATTTTGCAGATTTAAGATCATTAAATTCTTATCTATGATGCAATGCTGTCAGGGCTCTGGACAAAGATCCCACAGCAAGAGTCATATCTGGTTAAGCAGATACTACGTTCCAAAGGCCTGGCTTGACTTTGAAGTGCGGATGTAAAATTGAGAGGTTTTAAAAATAAGATTGTATGAAAATGCATTTAAATGTATATTTTCTGTGTAATTAGAGATATATTTATTATTACTCGTCGCTTGATTGTTGGCGTTTTATCTGTATTATTGTGGGGTCTTTACCTTACAGTATAAAGCACCTTGAGGTGATGATTGTTGTTATTTGGTGCTATATAAATCAAATTTTATTTAACTGATAACTTATTTAATCACAGCACCGTCTCCATGAGTGTGAATGTCTTCCCAATCCTTATTAAAATGTAAACTAAATGATAATAGTTGGAACAATATCAGAGTATATTTTGCTTTATTTTGTATTGTATGTTTTTCTCCATTTTTCCTAAATGACCTTCTGTATATTGTTTATATAACTGAAATTTTTTGTTTATTTAACTGAAAATTGAAAAACAAACAAACTACTTTGCAATTCCATCAGTTGACCTCTAAGACTTGATTATTGAAATACCATAAAAATTACAAATGTTATTACAAAAGCTAAAAAGGCAGCTTTTCTGCTCATTTCCAGCACCGTTTTCTTATTCTTGGACTCTTTATTCATCTTTAATCCTAAATTCTTTGTGCAGGCCCTCAGTTCATTCAGGCTTTAACACTCTTTAATTAACCTTTGTCTTTACTGGCTGCAGGTGGGTGGGAATACTCGAGGTTAATATATTTTGTCTCAGGTTAACACATCGTTCTGACATCATAAAGAACCAAGAGTAGAAGAAGTTGTCTAAAACGGAATGTTTAGAGCAATTTGAAGCCTGAGTTTTGTTTTGATCAGTATTTAAACATCTGGGTGTGTTTGCATCCACCAGGGAAACAATCTCAAAAATAAGGAAAATCACACTTTCACTTACAATAAATTAAGCCCATTCACAATTCACAAAAATATAATGTATTTATAGAACATAACAGCACCAGTCTGCTCCACTGTTGTGCTGTCAGTTGCCACTGGTGGGGCTGATGAAACTGACTCACTGACCAGTATATTAGCTCTTCTGTTCACTGCTGGGATAGTCGCTGGAGCCTCCAGGTGGAGATTTAGCAACTGCAGCATTTTACATTTTGTTTTTATTTTCTAAATTCACAAAAAATGCACTTAAAATAAATTTCATGCTTACGGTGAGGCACATTTTTTTAACTGTCTGTGATTACCACCAGCAGCGATAGCAGCATTCTTTGCTGCCATTTAAATATTCAGTATTTATAAAAAGCACATCTTTTTTTCTATTTCTTGAATGCATCGCTGTGTTTCACACGTGGCTGCGCGACCCTCTCTGAATTATTGCTCCGTAGACCTTAAGCCTACACGATGCATCAATTTAGACATTTTTGCCGAGGCCCCCCCTTTTAATATTAACGATGGTGGGGGAAGCATGTAAAAACAAAAGCTGCATTATTCCAGAGGAAATTCATAACATGAAATATTTAGTGTTGTTTTATTCGAAAAAATGCTGAAAGAAAAGAAACATGTAGCACAAATGCACACACATGCTTTTTCTTCCCATGATTCCACTGGGGTCTCCTGCCAGGCATTCGCCTTTCAGCCAGCAGCACATGGCTTGTCTGTGATAAAGGGATGTGGAGTGCAAAAGAAAGAAAAAGGCTTTTAAAGTTGTATTTGGTGTCCCTGCGCTCCCCAGTCAGCAGGCACCAGACTGCTTATGAGATTAGACATTTTTAGGCAGCCAGACAGTCGACTTCTTTCTCCTCTGCCTCTGTCTTCACTCAGGCTAAGTCTGGGCAGTGTGACCCTGCGGGGTTTCCGAGCACCCGGTTCTTCTTACTATCTGCTCTGAAGGCTGGCCAAAATGGCCTCGGCAGCAGTGGAGTAGTACGTGAAGAAGAGGTTGGGAGTATCGCCTGCTTTAAAAACTCACCAAGAGAGACTTGGAGAGACATACTGTATATAGCGGGGTGTTTGGTCCTTTATAAAGCTGTTGGGCTCAATCGATGATAAACAATATTAAAAAAAGAAAAGCACAGGCAGGGACAGGCACCTTCTTTTTCTAAAAAGCTAGATGAATCATTGAGACTAATAATACAAACAATAAAAATATACAAAATAATTTACCTGGAGTGAAATAATGAGTGTTAAAGACCTCTCAGGTGTTACTGGAGTTACAATAAAAGGTGTGTTGAGTGTTAGTGATGTCAGCCTAATTTACACACTGCATTCTGTCATCTTGTAGACAGTGATTCATTTCTGAAGGGTGCTGATGTGAAAGCTGTACAAGGCTAAAGTAACTGCTTAATAGCTTATTAGGATTTGTGCCTACATAGTAAATAAATAAATAAACCTTTAAAAGGTCCCGGCATTGTTGCAGTCTGAAGGTGCTACCCAGAGCTTTGCAGACCAACATCTAGTTGTTGTAGTAGTGCACTGTTGCTCAGGAGCAGTGTCAAAACTGTGTGGAACAACTGGTAATCTGTGCTTCTTTTCTTTAATCTATAATCTTCTCTCCATGACCAACTCCAGCATGGATCCATTTTCTGTTCAACCAGTCTGCATTTAACCAATGCATAGCATCATTGCTACGTGTGTTGGCTCTTTGTTTCTGCTACCATTAAGTGGCAAAAAGTCTGTTTCTGCAAGTTTAGAAAAAAAGTCCAAAATCCTCATCATTTGTTTTAGAGTCTTTAACATCCACCAGGCAAGCCATCAAAGGTCAGGTTTAGGATTGGATTTTGTCTATCTACATGTCGAATAGACAGAAACTGGAAAATGTTACATTACAAATTAAGTCTCATAGATTTGGCCATTACATCTTTTATTTTGGATGTTGACCGGACACAAACCCTACCCCTAACCCCGAATGGACTGCCATTGACCTGGTGGATGTTAAAGGTCAACTACGCCCTACAATGATTTTTGTAGGAGATCGAAATAACTCTGGAGAAAGGTTTAGGGTCATTCTAACCTAATCAGCACTTTTTTTGGACCATCTGTGTTTACGATATTCTATATTAGGGATATTTATGTGGACAAGAATACATGTTTATTTATATAGTAAAAGGGAGGGTAAGGGGGATATCACAGTCATTAATTTTCTTCCTCCAGGGATCAAAAATATCTGCAATAAGCTTGCATAATCTAACTAGGAGTTGCCAGGTTGCTTGGATGAACTAATGACCACCCTTGAGCCCCTTTGCAAAAAGCAAAAGAAAGCCAACCCAGTACAGAAAGTCCACTCGCAACAAATAAAGCTCATTTAGATTATTAGTTACCTCTGGTGCAAGTAATCTGATTCTAAACAGGAAACTGTGCAGGAGCCCTTCAGGTAGTCCATTAGCACAGCACCGAAGGGAAAAGTGGGAAGAATTACGACCACTTAGAGTGCATGTGGCAAAAACTCCAGCAGCAGCCATGTGTGTGGATTTGAATAATAAGCTTTTATTAGAGAGGAAAGGAAACAAACCCTACAAGTATCAGAAGTCATCTTAATTTCCTTTTTGATTTCAAAATCCTGCCTTTTGTAAAGAATAATGATCTCAATTTTATTAAAATAAAGATTTTTTTGGGGGGGGGGGTTGTAGAAAATAAAGCCCTTTAATAGTTGTAGCAATGACCTAGATGTAAAACACAGAGCTCAGCACTAGCTGGACCTGGAAGTTAATGTCATTAAAACCTCATTAGCTCTGTACTCATTGTTGCCGCCTGCTGCTGTCTTTTTTTTCAGGACACACTGGCGACGCTGTGCCTGCTATCCCACCACTTTCCAACCTCTTCCACTGGCCGACATTGCTTTGAAGCCTCCCCAATTAAACCCACCGTCCTGCCGATGAGGGCACTCCCCCCTGTAGGTTAATTATGTCATTACCCGCTTGTTGGTAAGATTGTTTGATAAAATATGAGTGTAATAAAAATACATGGCCAAAGGCGATATTAAAATGAGGCCCAGAGCTCAGAGAGATCAGATCAGGCTCCTCTACACTGTCTGCTTTGTCATTCTCATCACGAGGCAAATGTTCGCACTGATACAGGCAGGCAGGAACACAAATAAGATGCTCGAAGAGCTCAGACAGACACAGGTTGAGACTGGAGGGGACCACTCAGTCATCCCAAAATGTTATTTCTATGCAAATGAAAGGGGCAGGAATTAGAGACAGGAATGTTGTGATGGTTACGAGTCCCGCCGGTTGCCATAGGGACTGAGATCTCATATCATCAGAGTCAAGTGGGGCATGAAGCAGATGAGTCGAGAGCCAAGAGGGCAGAAGAAGTGATGGGGTACTTTTAAAGAAAATGATGTTCAAAAAGTGTGCTATAAGGTTTAAAGAAAAGCACCAAAAATATGTATATTTTTCAGAATGTCTCTGCTGCTACAGCAGTTTTACCATCTAAAAACTTCTTAAAAATGTAGAACTTATTTTTCTTTTATGAATCACCCTGTTGTCATGGTTGAGGAAAAAAACAAACAAACAAAAAAACAAACAAAAAACCTGTAACCTTGCTTACCAGAGTGTTCCCAGGAGCTACAGTCACAGTAGGTAAGTTTATATATACTTATCACACCATGAATGTCATGGTGATTTTCAACCCAAATCATTCAAAACCAGACCAAAGAGGTTCTAAAACAACCACCACTGTAGAAAAATAACATGGACAGGTAGAAATTTAGGCTGCAATACTGCAAGTTTGGCTACTCGTCACTGCCTTTGTTACCTGTTGAAGTTCAGGCTCTGGCTGCAGGGCTGAAGTCTGCATACACCTAAACCACTATTTGTGCTGTATCCTTTTATTATATTTTCAAATTTTTCCCTGTTCCTTTTTCTTTCTCTCTTTCTTGTTTTCCTCCCTCCTGTCAGCTTAGACATATTACACATAAACTGTAATAACAGAAATAACACTAACAGAAATGAATTAATAAACTGCTAAAATAATACACAAACAAGAGGAGCCTATAGAGGACTTACAGAGCTCATCTTGGAAAAGCAAGATGGAAGTCACATGATAGGGTGGGGCAAGGTCTCACAATGGGTTCACCCGAAACCTTGTCTGATAGTGACCCACACCCATTTTCACACCTTGGCTCATGTGATTAGGCAGATGATCCATAGGAGGTCCATGACCCTCTTGGGGACACTCCAATAGGGCTTAAAATCTGGGACTCCCCACCAATTGCTCTTAGAACTGAGGAAGCTTCTCGGATGAAACTTCTTCAAGAAAGTTAAAGAAGTCCAGTCAATTTTCTGCCGCTTAATTTGCTGCCTTGCCTGCGTTGGTTCGTGTTGTGTAACCTTGTGTAAGGCATCGTCCACTCAAAGGAAAAGCCTTTTCACTTCTCACCTCTTCAACCGCATCATCATCCTGGTGACATCAGCACATTCACAGAGTATCTCAGAAATCGCTTGAATGCAGCTATTAAAATCATGAAACATTAACGGTGTTGAGAGCAATTATGTCTCTTCATAGCCAGAGGGCTTTATTCATTTATTATGCATCTGTTGCTCCCCCCCCCCCACCCCACCCCACGTCTGGCTTTCAAACTGTGGGGCAGGTTAGAGCCTGAGTGTTGCCGGCTGAGATCTTGCCACTATTAAGAGAATTAAATCCAGCTAAGAGGGCCTCTCAGAGAGAACATAAATTCTCCATTATCTCCCCTTCTTGGTGGCCTCCTCAATCCCTCTTCTCCAGCAGCGGCAGAAACTGATTTTTACTGCCGCACTCTCATTTACCCTTAGAACTCGTCTGCTGGAAACTCTTAAAGCCCCGCCGGATAAAAATAAGATCTGTTGAATGAGAGCTTCATTCTCTTTTTTTCTTCTTTTAATGTTTTGTTTGTGACACATGACTTAAAAAAAGCATTAACATATAAGCCTGCTGTGACTACAGAGGTTGCTGATGCTGCAGCTGCAGGAAGTGATGCGCTGACAGATTGTTCGCCTTTTGTGTTCTTTTTTTTTTTAACTCTGCCTTCTCTTTAAATGTTATTTGAGAGCAGGCTTGATCTGTATGAAATGGCTTGAAATGTAAAGTTGGTGGTAACTCTTTGATGCCAAAATATGTCAGAAATAATTTATTATGCCTACAAGAAGCAACATTTTCAAACAATACTTATTGGTAAATAAAACCATGTTTATAATTACTTTATCTATTTAGAATGAGAAAAAAACAAAAAATGTGGAAGCTGATTGGTTCTGTTTTACAATGTAATCATTACTGAACCTGATGCATATGCACAAGTATCGTTTCCATCAACAGGCTGACCTGTACTCTTAGAAACGGGGATATTGTTTCTTCCAGAATTTAAGGAGTAGATCAGGAGAAAGAAACCGGGCATCTATTAATTTTTTACTTATTTTCATACATGTTTAAGTAAAAAGTATGTAAATACACATTCAGAAATGTTATTCTGTATCCATCTCATATATCTGCGGTGAGCAGTGTTCAATTCTTTAACAACAATAAGGCTCAAATATTTGCCATGTTAGGTTAATTGATGTTTCTAAATTAGCCATAGGTGCAGATATTTCAGGTCTCCCTTGAAAAAGAGGTTTTTAATCTCAATGGGATCCTCCTGGTTAAATAAAGGTTAAATTAAAAAAAAGATATGAGATATCACTTTAAGTGATCAGCCGGAAGAGAAAAAAGCAGCATGCAATTGCCTGTCAGGATGAAAATACAGTATAAATATGCAGCAGAGATTCAACACTGATCTCATTAAGGTACAAACCACAACAAAACCAAGTAGGCGTACCGCCCGTCACCTCCTGGTACCAACCCAGTGACAAGACACTGTGGCACTAAAGCTATAAAAAGGTACTTTTCTGAGAGTGTATTAAAGGATGCAGATACACCTGTGGTATCACCTGTTTGCAGATTGTCTAAATAGGACTACAGCATCTCTCATCACTGGGAGAGTCTAACAGCTTGGAAGGACTCACTTTGCTGATGGCTTGGCTGAAACTTGGCTTCCAAACTTATTTTGGCTGTCATCCACATTTGCTTACCTTCAACTGGACTTCTGTAATTATTTCCCTTTCCACTTGTGATTCCGACATGGGGGCTGACATGAAGAGCCTTTACCCGTTTCTCTGTTTTCTTTTTTCTGCTTACCTTTGACCTCTACAGTGGAGTAGCATGTGTAACTGCAGACTAAAGGCATTTAAATGTACAACTTTGTGGAAAGATCTTTAGGAACAAACTTTGGTTTGACAAGAACATAAACAAATAGGTGCTCAGTATGCTGTTTGCTGTCTTGCTGCCTCTTCACTTGTGCTGTACTGTGGTGAGTTAAATATATATCTGGAGTGACCTGTTTGTATATAATTTCCTTTACTGGCCTCACCTGTAATTAGACCTTTGAATAAAGAGAACTGTCACAAAGACCTGAAAATTCTTCAAATGTTTTCACATAACTGTGCCTATTTATAGCACCCGTGTTATCATTAATTTATCACATGTAGCTGTAAATCATTTTCTGCAGGGGTCCTTTAATTATCTCCATTAATAAACATCAGGTAATCAGTGATTTGCTATACAACACTTCTATAAAACAATCCACGGTGCTCTTTGTTTTGTCTTTCATTGTCACACAAACACAATTTCTGTTTTTTTAAAATTTACATTAATTTACATTCAACACAAAGTGTAAATATGAGGATCTTTTTATATTTAACCATAGAAACTATTGATTAAAGGATTAAACCGCTCAATCATATTCCTCTGTGCTATTTTTGAGTAAGCATTAATATCTGTGGGGTTATCTTGTAATGTCAGGTTGTCAAGTGATTCATGAATTAATGAAGAAATTACAGTTGCAATTATTTTCTCTTGTTTTCTATCATGTGAAAGTAATTGTGAGTCAGGATGAGGCACTCTATTACTTGACCCTTTCAAGCATTCCAATAATCGACCTGACAAATAAGCCCAATTAAAAACTTCTTAGTATACTCCTATATATCCAAGGCCATTCAAGAGCATCTACCTTTATGACCCAAGTGCAGAGATTTTGTGACCAGGACCACTTTAACACCAAATCAATCAATGGCAATTATGTCACTTTTTCAGGAACAAGGATAAAGAAACACGACCATGAAGTGGGACACAGCCATCTCCAGCCAAACACACAGGGTTTAAAACCCGAGTGGTCTTATAACCCTGACAGACCACAATGCTTCTGGATTTGAAGTCTCAGAAGACATTTTACTGCAAGAACCTGTTTTTTTCACAGTGAGAACAAAAAGACATTTGCAAGAGAGATGAGCAGAACATAAATATGCCATTCGCAAAGATAATGTCAACGACCTGAAGGCAAGATGCTTCGTGGAGTTCCACAACAATAACCCGTCCGCATCAGAAGCCTTTGGCAGTGGCCACGTCCCACTTTTCATGCAGCAACAGAAAAAAGAAACTGAATTGAAAGCCAAGCCCTTTGGATTTATTAAATAAAGGCTACTAAATATCCAGGCCTTAAACGTTAATGCAGATTTTACAGCACATTCTTTTTTCTTTTTATTTGGTTGTGATAAACATTTTACCACTAATGACATCATCTTCTCTCTTTGTATGTTTTAAGACGACTATTTACCCTGTTAGGAACAGATCAGCGGCTCCATGTAATCTCCCTGACAAAGTCTAGTATGCCTCAATAAACTTGATCATTTACTTTTTTAGATCAGCTATGACCAGAATGAAGGCAAATACATTCTTATTTTCACAAAGCAGGAAGCACTCCTATTCAAGTATTTTCATCTGTGATGTTGTGTTCAAACTGTGTTTGTCTGCTCCTGTCTATGCCTGATAATGGCCCTGTGTTTAAAACCATGTCCTTCATGAAACAGGCTTTTTCACAGGATGGATGTAACCTGAAAGGTGAAGCAAATGAAGTGCCATAAACCCACAGTCTTTCTCATGGCCAGCAGGGGGCAGCTACTCAGTTTTCAAGAAGAGTGGAGAATATACAGAAGTAAATGGGAAAACAACCCCACTGTTCCCTTTACCTCTTAGGTCAGCAAATGTTTTCCTGATGAGTTTATGGGCTCACATGTTAGTTTTAGGTTGTATTAAATAAAGCACAATGTTCATTTGATAAATTACGCCACCCTTTAGAGAAAAAGGATGATAGAATTTGGTATTATATGTGACAAGTTGCTGTGTCTCTGCATTCCTTGCTCATCACATCTGGTTTCAAAAATTTAAGATGGCAACATCCAAAAGTCACAAGTTTTAAGATTTTAAAAATGTAACACAAACCAGTGGGCGATGCCACAATGCTTACATCCATCTTTTATATACATGGGCCTTATGCAGGATTTATCAGTTAAGTCATGTTGGAGTTGCTCTGTTTCTGTTTCTGGCTTGTAAAACTCATTCACATCAAGCACCATAAAATGCATAATGTTTCTTAAGGCTCCCATCAGTCTTTCTTGGCCCCCGAAAGCCAAACAAGTGTGGATGTGTCACTGCAGACAAACGTCTTGGGCCATATAATTAAATGCAAACATAATCGGACTCTCCAATCTTAAAAGCTGCAACATTTGCGAGCCATTAAATGGGAAACACTTTAATTTTTCACCATTTGTAACCTGTGAAGGGAATACTTAATGGCAAACCGAGAATCTCACTCACTGCAATACAAAAGTAAATCCCTGCAGTCAGCCTCCACTCCTCTGGTTTCAGGAAAGGTTTTTGCAACCTGTTACAGCAGAATATGACTGCTCTATCGCATATGTGTTTAAGGTTCAGGCATATTTCCACTCCCGTCAGTACAGGATTATAAAATGAGGCGTGTTTTTGTGGTAAGAACAGCAACAAGGTGATACCAGTGGTCTGCAGGTCTGAGGATCTCCTAAGTGATGCTTAACTGCTGTGGTGGGAGCTTTCTCTTTTTTACCATTACAGGAACTGATAATTGATTCCTTACCTCTTCTTACTGACATCATCACCCCTCTTTCCTCCTCCTGCGGGCCTTTACGAGCTCTAATATGATATGTGAACAGATGAAGAAACTAACACTGCAGCTCCAGATGGAGACAGAGCCGGGCTGTTTAAGGCGATTATCTCGGAAGAGATTCTCGTCATTTTCTCTCTCTCTTCCTTCTCCGGCTCTCGGCGGTTTCTCATAACCCCGGTCGTCAGCCGGCAGAGCCAGGCAGTAGCGCAGAGGGGAGGCGAGAGGTTACAGGAAACACAAAGAGACACAATGCTGATGATTAAGGATCAGCTGATTAGGCACTTGCTGTGTAATCTTAAATAAAAAAAGGATATGAAATCACTTGCTTTACAGCCGTGGAAGTGATTTTCCTCACAATGGGGGCTACCTTCTGCTAATCAGCTTTGTGCCACGGAAAAGCCACTGAATATATTTGGCCCTTTGTACCGTGGTGATAATGTGAGCGAGTCAAAGCTTTGGAGTCGTTGAACACACCCCTCCCTCCCTACTTTCCCCTCTCTCTCGCCCTTCCTCCTCCTCCTCTCTCTTCCTCAGTTATCTGCTTCCTCAACACTTTCTCCAGTATTTTTTTCCCGTCTGCAGAGGGGGAAACTCCTCCTCGCTTAATTTGTCCAGGGTAATTTGACTGCAAGACTGCAAAGATTGATCGGGTCAAATCAAGACTATTGACTTCCCCTGTGCCAAAACACATTCATTCACTCCCACTGCTGACTCCTTCCTTCCCTCGCCAGGCAGCCGACACCAAATGACACATCGGCGGAGGCGAGGAGGAGGAGCTGAGGTCAGCGCGGTCGCCATTCTGCGGCCAGAGGAACGGTCAGAGCTGTGTGTTTCTCTCTGATGTGAGCAGCGGTTAATGATCTGGGCAGTTCAGATGAAACAGCAAACACTGATGGTTCAAAGAATATTTTTTCCCAGGCTGCAATATTTCCCTTTATTTGGACCAGTGATGATAGAACTTATAAAGTCACTGCATCATTTATGCCATCGGAAGTTTTATATGCAAAAGAAGCGAAGACAGTTCAGTTTTTAATGTGAGTAGAAAACTTCATATCTAGTTTTGAAAATCCACACATTTCCAGAAACGGATGAAATGAAAGCCGAGGAAAGGTGGAAAACTGTTTGCTGCAGAGGATTCCAAGTATGGCGTTCAGGGATGCTCTACACTGAACTCTTTAAATCAGGATAAATAATGGAAAACCGCCTGTGAAGAGTGAGATGACACAGATGGTGCAGTTGCAGCTGTGATAAACTCTCCCAGCATGCATCTGTTCTGTTTAAACTTTATCGCTGCTGCTGAGCAGAGCAAGAACAAGCATTCCCATCCTTCACCGTTCCACCCTACAAACCCTACTTTGGCTTCTTCAGCTTTACAAAGGAACCCTGTCTCTATGAAATATACAACTTAATTGTTCTCCCAACTATGTTAAGGTGTGGTTCACAATCTGGTGAAGGCAAAAACTTCTGTTATATCTCAAGTCACAGAGGACTTTTCTGTGTTGAACCAAACTCAGATCTTTCCCTGAACTTAAGAAAGTCATCTGAGTTAACAATTTAAAAAAGGAGGTTATGTTAAACTTACTGTGCATTCAGTATGAGTATCCTCATTACACTTATCTTTTCTTCTATTTCTGAATCTATTTGCCATTTGTTTCAAAAACAAATCATGCATGGCCCAATTTTATTATTTTTGCAGTTGAAATTTTAGAAATTTTAGCGTTTGGGGAACTAAGTAAGTAAAAAAAAAAAAAAGCAATTTCTTTTTTATTGTTATAGCACCTTTCAAGATAACTATCACAAAGTGCTTCAAAACAAAAAATGGTAAAAGATAAGAAAAAAAAATTACCCAGCAAGCAAGATTAAAAAGATGAGCTTTTATGTGCTTGTTAAAGAAACCAGCGAGTCTACAGATGGTAGAAATTCCAGAGTCTGAGGGCCACTGTGGCTTAAGCGCCATCTGCTTTAGTTCACAGCCTTGTTGGCTGCAAAGCCAGCAGGCCCTGATCACAAGACCTGCTGGGGATGTATGGAAAATGTGTTTGCTGCTTTAATTTAAATGGAGGTGCAAGTGATCTCGTTCACAAGTGAGGGAGACGTGCAGAGACTGCAGTAATGTGGACGCTGTACTGATCTGTTGTTGTGAACAGAGACCTGAGCTCGAAAGCTAAAGTGTCAATTTACCAGAAAATCAACTTTCCCAACCTCAGTCATGGCCGCGGCTCTGGATAGCAACCAAAAGAATGAAATTGCTCACACGAGTGGTGGAAATGAGTTTTCTGCGTATGGTGGCTTGGATCAGCCTTAGAGGTGGGATGAGTGGCTCAGAGATGCTACTCCTCCACATGAAAAGGATCCAGGATGTCTCCTGGACGCCTCCAAAGTGAAATGACATGTCCAAGTGAGAGGAGGTCTGAGGGGAGGCCCAGGAGGGATCACATCTCCCACCTGACTTGGAAATCCCTTGGTGGCCCACCAGAAGAGCTGGAAGAGGTGGCTGGACAGAGGAAAGTCTGGGCTTCTCAGACACAGGTAAGCATCAGTGATGGATGGATGGATGGATGATTGATAGATGGGTGGATGGATGGATGGATGGCCAAATCAGTAAAGAGAATCACAAATTCCCCTGTTAATGTGAAGAAACTTCACTGCTGTGAAATTCACAGATCGATGTGACAATCAGCTTTCAAGTTGTTTTGCAAAGCTACCTGTTTACAATACTTATGGTGATTGTTCTTCCAAATTATTCAAACACCGTGGGAATGCACACATTTTTGGTAAAGCAACACAGCGGTGCAGTGATTATCACTGTAATCTCACAGCAAGAGGGTCCTTGGTCCGAATCCACCGGCTGGCTGGGGACTTTCTGTGTAGCTGCATGGGCTTGGGTACTCCAACTTCCTCCCACAGCCAAACACATGCATGTCAGGTTAATTGGTGATTTTAAATTGCCTTTAGGTAAATGGACTGGTTCTTATATAGCACTTTTCTACTCTACCTGAGCACTCAAAGCACTTTATACAACATGCCATATCAAATACAGGTTCAGGTGCTTTCTATCGGACATTCACACTCCGACGAACGCAGCGACTTGGGATTAGTATCCTGCCCAAAGACATTTGGCATGCAGACTACAGCAACCAGGGATCGAACCACCAACCTTCCAATTAGCAGATAATTAGTAGATGTATGTGTGTTTGTGAGGGTGAATGGTCATCTGTCTCTATGTGATCGATTAACAAACTAGAGTACACCATGCCTCTCATGCGCCACTACCCTTTGGTAAGAGGATGGATGGCTGGAATCCTGTTAAGCATAAAGTAACTATACACCACACAGCTGTGCACTAAAATACTAAATGTCATACATATGTGTAACATCCATGTTGTTTTCACATTCTGAACTAGAAGCTGCTACAAAACAATTTCCCAACTCAGGAACTCTAACCACATTGCATTTGGAGATGTCAACCCATTTTCATCCCACAGTGTCGATATCTCTATTCTGTCAGATGCTTCTGGCATCCCAGAAAAAGACACAAGGTGTCCTTTTGCACAGAAATATTGGGTGAGGTAGCGGTTGTCTTTTAAAGGGTCAAAAATCTGCATTAAGGGATGTTGTGGTGGAGTAAATTACATTTTTACCAGCCAGGAAACTGCAGTTCATGACCCACTTTGATTAGTTTCATTTGCACTCTCTTTTTACTTTACTAAGGCACTAAAACAACATGATCAGGTTTAAGAAAGCATGCACCTCCACACCATTAACCATGCATGGTTAAAAACTCAGACTGGCCCGATGTGTTACGAAGTGATACTCAAGGGTCCTTGAGTGAGAGACCTCTCACAATTGAGATACACCAGATTCCAAAGGGCACCTTGCGTATGTGACACATATGTAAGTCTCTGGATAGGGAGATTCACCAAATAATATCATATTAACTCTATAATGCAAAGTGCATCATATTGTTTTTAATGCTATCAGGCACATGTTGTTCTATAGTGAGCAGTAAACTGCACAGAAATACTGGATGTAGCAAAAATGATACAAATTAAAACTCATATATGCAAATCCATGTTTATTTTTCTCTTTGGATTTTTAAAAAAATGTTCAATAAACAGTCAAGTTAAAAAATGTGGCACTTATTTCACAGTTCAGGCTGTACAGGGTTAAGAAACAGTAATGGCAGTGCACATGTTGCAGACCTTTTCATGTTGTACGAGTATCTTTAATACAGAGTCGCAATGATTTCATTCTGATGCCCACAGGTTGCTGTTTTAGGAGAAGGCCTCTATCTGTAATTTTACATCATGCATCACCTTGTTTGGTTTGATGAAAGACCCCACCAGATGTAACAAATGTAGAAAAACAGGTATGTGTTTTCTTTCAAATGAATACAAATGCCTGTATGAAGTAGACTGGTAGCACACTATTCTCCTAAAAAGGACATGGCTGGGATGTAGCAAAGTATGAAAAAAATGTGCAGTCCTGGAATAATACTAATATTGTTTATTTTAACTGAACTTAACCTTAAAATATATTCAGATGTTCAGATTTCCTTCCCCCACCCAACAACATTACAGATGTGTGTCACAGTGTCATTGAAAGCAGGTGTGGGTTGTTTGTGCCTGCAGGATGAACACACAGTAGCTCGAGGTAACTGCACTGATGAGGACAGCACAATACAGGTAACATATTCTTCTCTAGTTTAAGTGATGCATGCAGCTGCTCTGTGCCAGATCAGATTCGGTTTCTGAGTTCAGTAAAGTTCCTCGTTCGGAGGGTGAAGTATCGGCTGCAGCAGGAACACATCTTTCTGCTCGCTCATTAGGACATTGGCACACAAGAAGCCCTTGGGCCTCTGGGTAACGAAGGACCCCACAGACTTGTGGGTAATTGGCCAGCTAGAGTAGAGTACAGGTGAACACTGACTTGTTTGAGAGTTCTGGTTGGCCAATCAGCTGGCGCCTCCGCTTTATCCAACTGAACAGCGGGATGGGGGAGGGCCTCCAGGGACAAAAAAGTATGCGAGCACGCTGCAGGAAACTTTTTGAAAGCAGTGATGCCGAACTGCTGTGAATCAAATGCTATCCACACCTGTCCTGTTTACTGCAGGCCCCGCGTTCCACTCCCAGAACAATAGCAAACAAGAAAATCTTACAGATGGTCGTTTTGTGAGAGAATGAGACTGACAGCGTTGCTGCCTTGCTGTTGCTGCTGCTGCTTTGGTCGCGAGCCAGATTCTGATGTTGTTGTAGAAACCCAGAGCTGGCTAGCACCACGGTTTGTTTAGCCTCGAGGGAACGGGCAGGGGTGAAACCAACCAGGAGAGCTCTGGGACTGGATACTCAATTAAGCCAGACTTGTCTAAAGAAATTGCTGCAAAGATCCCAACTGCTGACAAACTGGCCTCCCCGCGGTGACAGCTTAATCATAGTTCTGCAGAAACTGTCCAACATGCATTGGTTCAGTCATGGATTTAAAGAGAGAGAGAGAGAGAGAGAGCCCTGGCGTGCTGGGACTTTGTTGTGATTTGTCATCCTGATGCTGCCGGTGTTTGGAACTCGCTCTAATGACCACGCAAGCCCCGTGACAGCGGCCCCCGTTTGAGCCGAGGCCGGGAATCCATCATTCTCTTCTTTGTGGCTCATTGGCTCGCTGCCCCCCGTCCAGGACAAACTCCCTCGCCGCTGCTACTGTCACTGAAAGGAGCAAATAAACGTGACAGCAGGCTTACAGGAGGCAGGTCACCTGGGAGACGAGCTGACGGTAACAGAGAACACGAAGCCTCTGGCGCCGTTTGTCTCCACACAGCAGGTTGCAGTTCAGCAATGGTTTGATCTCCCATTCACCTCCATCACGGCGATCTGCTGACGACCTGGTGGACCTTCTACCACTCACTTAACTCGGCTTAAACGTGTGATCAGTCGAAGGGTGTGTGTGACTGTGAGCACACAAACATACAAATATGGACATCTAACTTATGGGAAATATTAACCAGAGGTCAAACAAAACAAAAAGCCTGTCTTGCAGCAAAAGGTTTGAGCATCCTGCTGAGTCAGCAGTTATGCATGGCGCAGTGAGAGGTTACAAAGCCTATAATGCAAACTTAAAATGAGAGCAATGAAAATGAAGCAAGCAATCAGTGATCAAAGCATATAAGATCAGAAGGATAATGCAAAATTGATCAAATAAATGCAGGCAATGTTCTATCACAGGGAATATGAAACCAGAGCAGCAGTGAGTATATTCTTGAAATAGATAACAGAAAACTCCAATTACAAAAGTACTAATATTCTAAATGCTAAACTGGTTCTACAAGACCGGAAGAAAGCAAGTCCCAGTTAGAGGCAGCGGCAAACATGAAGCGCTTTTCCCTGTAAGTAAATATTGTTGTTCCTTGTAATATACCATGTTTTGAAAATGTAGATGAAGATGTACGGTCACATCATCTGTGTGTGTAAATACTCGCTTTATCTGGCTTATGGCTCAATCTCACAGAAACTTTAGTTTCCCACAGTTTCCGTTTGCTAAATGCAACAGTCGCTGAACTCTCTGCCACAACACTGAGTCAGAAGCAGATTATGTAATACCCTTTTATAATAAAATTCATATTAACAAAAGGTCGGACTTTGAAAATAAGCCTTACTTTACATTTCATTTTAATAATGGCAGCTGGTTTCTGCATCCTACTGCACTGAACACAGAGGCCAAAAAACATAACAAACACTTAATGAAAGTAATGAAAAATTAGTGACTTGATTATACAGTAAGATTATTTAAAATTGATCGAGTAAAAACACGCAATAGCCCATTACAGGTTATACAGAAACAGAACAATATAATTCATTTGGAAAATAGATAAAGGTTGATAAATGTTGATCAAGAGTTGATCTACTCTTTTTAGCTCTATTTAACTCTATTTTAGCTCCAATGTTGGTGTTAAAATAGAAGGTGTTATATGAAGAAATTTTACTCACTGGAAAATGTGGATGCACCATGCTCTCCTGTGCGAGACCAGCTGCTCTGCCTGGTACTACTGCAGCTCCTGCTGCTCTGCTGCCCCCACAGCTGCATCTCGGAGCTCACACGGGGTCATGCCCAGAGCGGTCCATCATCTGCCGCCTCCTCAAGACCGCGTCTACCTACGGCGCTCGTTGTTGGCACCTCTATGGTTTGACATGTGGTGGTGGCCCTTATCCTGGAGCCTGTGTGAAAGATATTATTCCGACTGCTCTTCAGCTGTTTAAAACCCACCACAGAGCCTCAACAACAGTTGTCCATGTCGGCACCGATGCCTGAAAACATCATCAGTCAGAGACCCTCAAACAAGACTTTATGCACCTTGTGAACAGTCTGCTGGACACAGGGAAGCAATGCATTATGTCCGGTCTGCTGCTGCCCCCCTGAAAATCATGTTATTTGCGACTCTGTTACAGGTACTGATATTTTCTTGCATAACCACTGTTATACCTCTACTTCACCTGTTTTCTCAGTTTTAAAGTCAACCTCATCTTTACCAATTCCAGTGATTATAAGACATAAATGGAAAATGTTGTCCATGTTGTCCATATTTGTACACCCAGGCTCAGTAATCTAATTACTCTTCAGCCTTTCTCTCCTGCAGTTAACACTAGATCCTTATCTATTAAATCATTCATACTTAACAATTTTGTCACCTCTCAAAAATGAGACATTTAGTTTGTCACTGAGACTTGGCTCAAACCAGGCGACTGTTGTCCCCTCACAGAAAAGTGAAACGGTCTGGGCCGAGAACCTGAGTTTTACTGGAACTGATACTTCGTTCTGGCAAGAAGAAAAATTCAGCACCAGGAACCCCAAGAAAACAGACTCATTTTTCCTGGTACTAGACGATAGACTTGTTGCAGCAAGCTCTTATCATTCGAGTGGGTGACCTTCCATTGTTGATTTGAATTTATATACTTCTGTTTCCCATAGAACCAACTGTTAGTCCAGAACGAGCCGTCCAGTTGACAGAATGGCTGAAAAACAACATCTGGCCCCCAGCTCAGGTTGCCCAACACATTCTGGAAACACTAAGTGAAGAACTGAAGCAATGACCCAGCATGGCTCAGTTTAAAAAGTGGTACAAAAATATGGTACAGGCAGGAGGTAGGGCTTTGATCAGATGTTCTCACCCACTATTTTCGTTATAGGGATGTGTATATATGTGTGTGATGGTGCACAAGTATATTTATATCTGTAAATGTGTATATCTTTGGACATGTTACTGGGGCCATAAAAGCAAATACATGTGACAAATTGTAAAGAAGAATTTATGATGGACAGGCCATAAACAGGAAAAAAAGTGTTGACTGTTAGCTACTAAATAGTGGGAAAGGGGTGGGAGTAAATAAGAGTATACTTCTTCCTACTCCTTTTTGAACATGTCAGTTATTTATAATTGTTATTGTTTTGTTTTCCTTTGTTTGTTCGTGTCTCTTTTTTCTATGTTGTTGTTGTTATACTATTCTAACATGTTCAAAATAAAGACACAATACAATACAATACATGCCATCCATAGAGCAACGTGGGTCCAATCAAATGGGGCAGTCCCACTTCAGCAAATTTTTGCAGTTTCCATGCTTGTTGGACACCCCAGGCAAGGTGAGGTTACATCTCATAGACTAAACATCTGTTAAACACTCAAAAGTGATGTGTAAATGCACAGTGCACAATTACAATGAAAATCAGACCATCAGACCTGCTGTTTAAATAAGGGTGTCAATAGTGAGGGTTTGTATCAAACAAGAATCTGATTAAAATTAGCAGTGAGGTATGCACAGCTCTACCTTTATATTCACTAATAACCTGCTTTATGCCTCTTCCCTCTCCATCAGGTTGGGACAAACATGGTGGAGTACCTACACAGTGCAACAACTGAGTACCTATATGTCTTTATGCTGGCGGACAGGCATCGTTATTCCCAAGCTTTTGCTATAATAAATGGAACAGTTTTGGAACACCCATCTCTTTTGGGTGTTGTTCATGGCTGCTTCAAATAATTTTTAGTTTTTCATGTAAGTTACCCAAAGTCATGTGCCCAGGTTTGGGAATTTCTCCAAACTGTGAAACCTGACTTGACATGAACCAAATCATGGAAAGGTAAAATGTTGCTCATAAAGCTGCATGAATCTGAGAGGGAGTTTCCCTGTTGCCATTTTTCCGAAGTGGTGATGTATGTTGAGTACTTACAAAATCCAAAGTCACCAAATGACTGAAGTTTTGCATGTAATTTGTTCTAAAACAGTCGGATTTACATGAAATGTTGTCTGTCTTTTAATCCAGTTTTTATATGCTTAATTAGTAAGTAGAAATCTTTAGTTTTAACCCAAATATTAATTGTAATTTAACCCTTGTGACCCTTTATGAGTTTCAAACCCATTTTTGGTAACCTCAGCTTTAAACACTGGTCAATTTAACCCAATTGTTGCATAGTTATCCTAACCCAGTATGCTGGGTCAAACCCTGTTGAACTGAAACAACTCTGGGTTGGCTCGGTCCAAATTTGACCCAGCACTGGGTTACTAATTGGGTTATTTTTTAATCCAGCAGTTTTTAGTATGTATCACTCCACCCTCTTGTCCAAATACGCTCACTTCAATTCATAATGTCTACTGCCCTCTTTTATATGCAGCATTTGGATTTGCTACAATTTTGAAGATATGCAGTGAGGTGCAGGTGATGTAGAAAGGTCCACGTGTCTTAAGAAATACTAGACTCCACTAGAACCATTGTAGGATTTTACAGGAAGGAATCTGTATTTACTCGTCATGTCATGGTCCCCGTGTTTCGCCGGCTGACTCCGTGTCAGGCGACATGTTTTGTTTTTGTTTTGGCTCTCTCCGCCCTCTCTCTCTCTCTCTCTCCCTGGCCCACGCACCTGCTCTCATCACCACACCTGTTGCTGATTCCAGCCGATTGCGACACTTCTTAAGATGGCGGACCTACGCTCGTCTTTGCTGGATCGTTGAGCTATGAGCGTCAGTCAACCTGCGAATCTGCAATCTGAATCTGAATCTTTGAATTTTGTGACTTTCTGCTAACCGGACTTTTCTGTGTGTGTAGATCATTCCTGAACGCGTTTGGCTTTATATTGGACGGACGAATGAGAGGAGCGGCTGAGGAGAGGATTTGGATTTTTGTGACGAAAGAGTGGAACACTTTCTTCCCTACCCCTGTTTCCCCACGGACCCTGGATTCCCGGACCCCTTTCCCCTGGCACTTTGTACATATTCACTTGGTGTTTTTTCACTGTAAATAAACGCACGTCTTTTGCCCAAGGAATACCTGGTCTGCGCTTGAGTCCGTTAAAAGAACCTTGTCATTCATGCTGTTAAACACGCACGCTCACAACAGCAGCCGGGACGCAGCTATCTGTCTGCAAGTTCAGAGAATTTTTAAATAATAATAAGAGAATAATAATAAGAGAATAATTAAAAACCATCTTGGGTGTATTCATGCGTGTGATTAAAGGAACACTGACATTTTGGAAACTTGCTCTCTTGCCAAGATGAGCAATATGCCCCCCCCCCCCACACACACACACACACACCTATATATGTGGGGTGAACAGAAAACTAGAGCAAACTGCTAGCCTAGCGGGGGCACAAAGCCTGGTGTGTGCGTGTCTGTGTTGGAGGTCATTCTTTTTATACTTACATACTTTTTCATACATGACAATTACATTAGAATTTCCTGTGAAGGTGACAGATGAAACTTCATAGTTCAATTTGTTGAGCACCGAGGCTACTTCAAACCTTTTATTTTTCAAGATAAAGGCAAAAATCTGTCATATACCAGTAGGTATGTAATGCAGTGACCTATTTAGTTAGTTATTTGATGGATAGCATGTTGTGCTGTTAGAGGTTGAGATTGGTTCATATTAAGTATTAAAGCTGAAAAAACTGCTTTATTTTAAAGGGGATTTAATTCTGTCGAGTTAAAGCAGGATTTGAGTTTTTGTATTTTTCCATTTGAACTTTAACCTTTCACCCGCTAACTGAGGCCTATAGAGTCTGAGCTGGAGCTGTTGGGTTTTTTCCAGTTTCACTGAGCATTGCACAGTCTGAGTAGGTTGTGATGCTAATGCACCTGAATGCTGCAAACCTGCATACTACCAAAACGTCTACTTTTCTAGATCTGCTCACACTTTGCTCTTAAACAGCGAGTAAAATACTTTATTAGCATCACCTCGCTGCTGCTTACACTCTTAATTTCTATGGAAGCAGTACGTTTTTCACAGGACTGCAGAATCCTGTGAAAACTTTCTTTTTCATAAGAATGTATGTGGAAACGCCTCAAGGACCGCCAGCAAACAAAAAGATGTTCTCTGTTATGTATCAAAAGAGGCAGTCATAACTTGCGATTTTAAAGGCAGTGGTCTACGATCAAATATATCGCTAAACAAATCAAAAGTTCATAAAGATATGAAAGGAGGGGTTATTATATTTTCACCTGCATGTGTTTGTCATCCTCCTCCTTTGAGTGTGTTGGTTCAGAAGGAGAGAATTATTCCACCAGTAGAGAGATGGCGATCTCATTTTGGATGGAAAAAAGTTAAGTGACCAGAAAGCATTCGCACACAGCAGATGGCAGAATTACCTGCCTCATCGTCCGCTGATATCTTTGTCATCTGAAAATGAAGTGAAGAATTGTGGGAGAGCTGCCGTAAATATGATGCAGTAATCCCAGAGAAAACCAAAGCGATAACAAGGAGAAATGAGATGGAGTGGCTAACAAAGCGGTGAAATGTGGACAATGAGGGCGACCTGGTGAGCTGCACCACATCCAGATATGCATGAGGCATAAATCAATATTTATGGCACATAAAGGAGCAATTTTCCTACCATGAATGATTAAACTTCCTAAAGATGGTGGCAGTCGGGCCATATTATCATGTTCTTATTCAAACTGATAAATGAGGAATTACACAAGCAGCAGTATAGATGAGAATGCGGCACAGCGTCTGTGCGGATGTTTACAAATTGCAGGTTATTCTTATAGACATATCACATTTTCCCTAATCGCAGTTTGGCTCTGAATATATATGAATGTTTTAGCAAAGCATGCTGGGTATCATTTAAGAAATGAGAATGTTTGTAAAGTGATTATTTCTTTGTGAAGATTTTTGCTGCACAAAATTTACAGCTGATTTTTGAAATGATATCAATCATTCAGCGCAAAAACAGCTTGACTTGTTTATTCCTTTAAAGATAATAAATGTGTGTGTGTATGTGTGTGTGTGTGTGTTAAATTGTTTTTACTTCCATGCTGGAGGAAATGGTTAAAAATGATGGATGAAGCTGTTACGGTGAGACCTGTATAATTTCCTGCTGCATTCTGAATGAAGTAATAAATGCAGATTTTTGTATACAGTCAGCTTTAATAAGTTCAGTGAATTGATTTCTTCCTTTGAGCCTGCTTTATTGGACAAATTGGCACTTACAAGAGGCAACAGAAATGTAATATTCCTAGAGACAACGCCTAAAAAGGCATGAAGCAAAAAAGAAGAAATCTGAGCGTGTGTGTGTTTATTGTGAGGGGGTAAAATTTAGGACTGCAAGATGGATTTCATCCTCTGAAGGTTTGCTTGTAGGATTACATTTCTATGAACCACGATCTCATGAATGATGTACACAGTGTTGGTGATAAACTTATTAACACCATTATTTCTTTCATCCAATCTTGTTGTTTCAGACTTCATTCATCATTTGATTTCTATTTTTTATGTATCCTCTTTTTATTTTTTGCCAGTTACTGTGGAAAGGCCAGAACTTTCTTTAAGATTCAATTTCAAAGTGTTGATGTTGTAAATGTGAATGGGTAACCCTTATCACTCTAAAGTCATCACATATCAGAGACGTATTCAGTATTCAGTGCTGTTAGAAACTTCAAAGAATGCCTAAGCATGTGGACAAGGTACCATGTGACATTAAATAACCATGCTGGTGTCATCACTGAGACTATGAACATGTTCCACTGGACTGTGAGTTTCTACAATGTAACGTTTGCTATCCCTCAGCAGTAACTCCAAAGTACCCAGAAATATGTAGTGGGAAATGACAGATTCAGTCGGGCCTGTCAGAGTCCTTTCGGACTGCATCAACGTGATGTGTAGTTACATTTTTAGGGAGTTGTACGCCAGGTTAAAGTTTTCAGAGTGGTTTGCAGTTTGACAGTCATGAATCCTCAATTTAAAAAAGGAATGTACACATGTAAAGAAAGATTTTAAAATGCGGTTATCCTAACTGGGCCTTCGTTAAGTCAGTGAAGATCTGATGAATACACATTGACTATGAGTACAAAATTACCCAGTTCCTAACCACAACAAACTTTACCTACCTATCTCCTGGAGCATGCTAGGCTCAAGGCAGCTCAAAAGGCAACAGCTTTAGTGACCGGAGCTCTGAATAGGACCTACCCCCAACAGGTAACTTATCCCCACCCAGGATTACTCCTAAAATAAGAAAGGCAAAACAACAAAAGAGTGCCAGAAGGAAGAGCGTAAGAGTCCAGCTGGACACTCACCTTAACTGGAAAGTTTTATTTTCCAAAAGTAACACTATGTCAGCCACTTACAAGCAAACTAATCAAAAACCAAATACTGCTAATTCCAAACTTCCTTTTTCAGAGATCCTGGACGAGCCCCCACTTATTATGGTCGCTTAAAAGGTCAAGGGGATGTGGGAAAATAACAAAAGGTGTCCTGGATGAAAATAGGTGTCCATAGTTGTTAAATTAAAGGTCTTTACCCCACTTTAGCCTGCTTATTCCACTGTTCTCCAACCTAACGCAGGCTTTTGCTGTTGTCTTAAAGGCGACTCGACCACTGTCATGTAATAGTATTATTTCACGGACACCAAAGGAGACCGTGTGCATAGGTCTCTAAATGGATTATTATATTCAGTTATTACATTAATATTGTAACTGGGGCTAAACAGAGGAATGTTCAGCTGATAACCTTCTGTGCATCCAGCCCTGCAAGCCGCTTTACAATCAACCTACACTGCAGGGCATCCTTTCATGCTCGATATTACTTAATCAGTGTCTGTAGTGAGTGGCTGTAGCTCAGGTGGTAGATGCGGTTAAGCCACTAACCAGAAGGTTGGTGGTTCGATCCCAGGCTCCTCCAGTCTATATGCCAAATATCCTTGGGCAAGATACTAACCCCATGTTGCCTACTGGTGGTGGTCAGAGGGCCCGGTGGTGCAACTGTCCGGCAGCCTCGCCTCTGTCAGTGCGCCCCAGGGCAGCTGTGGCTACAATGTAGCTTGCCATCACCAGTGTGTGAATGACTGAATGTAGTGTAAAGCGCTTTGGGGTCCTTAGGGACTAAGTAAAGCGCTATACAAATACAGGCCATTTACCATATCTGCTCTCTGTCCAGCTTTCTGTGTATGTGCATGGATGGAAAGGGGGACATAAATCTCAGCCCTAAATGCCATATCAATCGATCCAGTAGTATTGATTTAATAGTATTTGAATGTTTCTCTAAAAATATCCCTCTAGCGTACTGATCAGTCAGTGAATCAGTCATGGTTTGACAAAAGTAAGTAGGATTTATTCATGAGGACTATGTATATCAAGTGTACATTGCATAGTGATCTATTTAAAAGTTGCTGAGATTTTAATCTGGACCACCTTGCAAAGATGGCTAAAAAATGACTTATTGAAGTACAGATGGGGTTATTTAATGATTCTCATGATTTGTTTTTTAAATTTAAGAGTATCTGTTCTTTCAGATGATGAAACGACCAAAGAACAATCAGTCAGCACTCACAGTCCATGTTCACACTCTGAAACAGTGTGTGTGAGAGAGTTATTAAGTGAACTGACAGGCAGAGCAGCAGTGTTTCAGCGAGGCCACATGGATGTAGCAAAGGCTGATGGTGCTTTTAATTCCCCTTTGGGGGAAAAAAATCCCCTAATGATGCAATCAACCAGGAGTCTGCCTCCCGCCAATCACCTGTCAAATTATGAAAAGCGCTGTTTGTGGTTTTAATCTCGCTGAATGCCATTCAACAATTTTCTATGCAGAACATTAGAGTGCAAGATGAATTAATCAGAGGGAGAAGAAATCAATCGAGCCCTGACATTTCGAACTGCGCTGCATGACTCCTCAAAC
>VUQG01021372.1:8026-30304 GCA_015106755.1 Etia nguti | reverse complement strand
GCAAAAAAGAGCCGTCAGGTGCTAAAAAATAAACCTTAGACTCAAACGTTAGAACAGGCTTTTCCCTGCAGCACGCCGTGTAATAAATACTCACAAAGAAAACGGCCGCCGTTACAACTTATGTCTAAAAATGTATCGTTTCATGCATCGATTAAAACACTCGACTCCAGGTACACGACGCCCAGCTGGAAACACTTCACGCAAGTCGAGCTGCCCAGATTCACAGAATTTACAGAAAATGTTAAATTTTTGTGATTTATATCGTTATTGGGACGATAGATGTTTTATATCGGGATATGAGATTTTGGTCATATCGCACAGCCCTAATATGCAGTAACATGAAGTTTTTACTAAGTTTAAGTTTAATAACTAGGCCTGTGGGATGTGAAGAAATATATCGACTGACAATATTATTAAAACGCCTTTCTTTATATATATTTATAAATATATGGTTTTGTGCATGGGTCAAGTTGCACAGCCGTATCAATCGCAAACAAAAAAACAGCAAGTGTGTCCTGGGTCTGCCAAGCGTAGTTAAACTTGAAAAAGTGCAACACAAACCGGAGCCATAAGTAAAACTTGCACCTCGCAGGCTGCAGAAATAAGAGACAACTTTTACTTTGAAAGCGAAGGGCTGAGTTTCCAGTTTCACTCCAGACTAATGGCTACATTTGCAGACTAGTCTGCAGTAGTGATGGGTAAAGATTTACAACAGGTGACACTAAAACGTTCAGTCTGACACCAATCTCCACAGTGACACCTACAGGTCACTTGGTATAATCACATCGTGATAACGCTACAGTGTTCCCGCGATCTATTGGGGGCGTTATTTTATTATGTTTATATATTTCAGGTCATAAAAACCCTCCCCATGCTCTTATAAACCCTTTCTACACTTTTAAACACACTTTTGAGAATCCTTACTTGTTCAGCGAAAAGTTATCATCCGCGTCCATAGCCTCGACCAGGTGGTGCAGGGCGTTTCGCATATAAAGCACCTTAAATGCGTGAATAACACCATGATCCATTTTTTATTCAAAAATTCAGTTGGTTTTGGGCTGACTTGGCTTCTTTTTTTTTTTTCTTTTTTTTTAAGAAAAAGTTATCTTCCCAGACTTCAAAAAATCTGTTCACATGGTACACTTACATACACACAACTAAACTGTGGATAAAAAAATGTATCATTCCTGCCAAAAAAACAGTACCCAGTCAAACCTAGAAGCAAGTCTAGTGAAGTCAAGTCAATCTTTATTTGTCAACGTTACGCATTACACGTTGCGTGTTACACGTAAAGTCACTTGCAGTGAAATTGGACCCCCTCCGATCATACATATATAACACAAACATTCACATTGGGAAGACAGGTCGGAGAGAGGTCCGACCTGTCCTCCGACCTCTGAGCAGCAGGTAAGTACAATGTAGTGCACTGAAACCTCAGGCATGATCACATGACGTGGGTGTATTGAACCACACTTTGGAGCAGTGTTTTGAACTTCTTTAAAATGTTTTTCAAATGCCCATCCTAAATGACAATAATAAACTTTATTACTTTACTTTTCTTTTAAAAGGCAGCAGTTTTCTTGTTAAAAAATTCTTCAATAATTAAAACATAATATTGTAAAAATATTAAGCACATTTACTTTTATGAACTTGTTGCTGTACAGAAAGCTCTCTGACAGAGGAGGAGATCAGTGATGGAGAACTTACAGATCTCCTGGCTGAAGTGGAAGAAATTCCCTCCACCAGCAGTCGTCTTCGGCCCTCCACCACAAATCGGCCCAGCAGCTCCACCGAACGGCGACGCAGCGCGAGAGTCCAGAGCAGAGGCGGCAGCAGTCCTAGCTATGGACCACAAACCTCCTGGGTGGGTTCAGTATTACACAGACTGCTGTCTATTCAAAGAACTGTTGTTGTTATTGTGGAATTGGGAAAAACACAATTTTTCTTTGAGGCCGTTTTTAGTTTGCGTCACAATTTTTCAGGTTTTGCTGAAGCATTCTCCATGCAGCCAGTTTTACCCGGCAGCTACCAGCAACCTCCAGCAACCATTCACCAGCTAATCAGGGAATGCATATTTTCCCTGGCAACAGGAGACACCAACCAACTGATTCCTAGACCTGTGTGATTGAGGCTTAATGCAAATTACAAGCTAAATAGTAAATGTAGTTTATTTTTTCATAGAGTTACAAAGATAAGAATCCCTTTTTCTAACAAAGTAAAGACATGGGTATCTTTGAAAAGTGAGCTGATATATTTGGTTTCCACTGTACCATATAGTTGGGCTCCCAGCACAAAGGAAGCACATTTTCTGTCACTATTACAGTGACGACAATGACATTTATCCTATAAACACTGGTAAGTCCTCATTAGGGCTTAAGCTGTTGTCTCACAAACAGCTCATCACAATTATTTAATAACAGTGCACTTTAAATAAGTACTTCATATCTGAAGCATGTGACCCTTAAAACAGGATGCACTGATGCACACAGTATTTTCATATGCTGCTCTGTGAGCTGTAAAAAATCTAGCACCTAGACCGGGTTTAATGTGATGTTTTAGGTTTTCTTTGTGTCTTTATACATGGCTTGTCGTAAAGTTGAAGGAATTCAGAATAAAAGTAAGAGCAAAGGACACTTACTTAAGTTACCAGGTGTTAGACACTCAGGAAGAAAAGACCTCGATTGTGGTTTCTGTGATGTTAACAATTGTGCAGTGCATACTAGTTACTGTATGAGCAGCGCAGCGGTGTTTAACCACACTTTCTACTCTGCTCAATGTTTTTTTCCTGAAGATATGCCACTAATGTTGGTGCACGAAGATGTTTCCACCTGTTAAGCATCTGCACACACGTTTATAGTTGGCCTGTTGGTGAAGAACAGGGCAACTGTTGTTGGTCCTATCTTAAAAAAAAGCTTCTTGGCCTTGCTGGTTAGCTTAAAAGCTGGTGCTAGTTCAGAGGAAGGAGCTATCATTCTTTTCCTTATATATATAGATATTGTTGTAATACTGGATACTCATTTAAAATAGTATGTACGTATCCATGAATATGCCTGGTATCCCAAAAGTTCAAGCTTCAGAGTCCTGCAAATTGCCCTCCATGGTAATTCCCGGCCTCATGTTATATGGTACAGTACTCCTAAATACTGCCAATTAATTTTATTGCTGATGCACTTATTCGGTTTTAGAAAAACTGAGACCTGGTATTGGTGTAGGATTTAGTCTCTGCGGGTATCAGCAACCAAACAGTAACCAAGAAAAAAGTAGATGTAGTCATTACAACGACATGATTCAGTATGAATTCAACAAATAAAGGCTGAAAACAGGATTCCAGCAATCAGACATGGAGGACAAGCTCATTGTCGATATCTGTGGGCAGAGGATTATGATTTAACTTCGAATGGGCTTAGAGGAAAGTAACTATATCAGCTATCGGGTGCACTTTTCCTCCTCTCACTAACTTTTGCGTGACAATATTTGTGGGTTTCCCCAAATGTAACAAGTAGGTTCCCAAAATCAAGCTACTTAAGTCAACCCAACCGAACCCCAGAAGCTCAGGCTTCAGGCTGCTCTACATATTCTGAAAAAAGCCCCTTCATCCTGCTTTTAAAACCTTCTGTTTACAGCGACAGCCAATCACAAGAAAGCTGACTTAAAGAGAGGTTGGCCTTAAAGGGAGAGGAGCTGAAACTGCTTTTTTTTTTTAGACAAAGGATGAACTGAGGCCCAGGACATCATAAATAAATTTTTGCACTGTGATCCTTGGACTCAAGTAGAGGAAAAACATGTGGAGCTGGAAATTGAGCATAATTGTTTCCATATCTTTTTTTTTCTCACATAACTTAAAACCATAAAACATAAACTGAAAACAATACAAAATACCAAAGATTATTCTGCTTGGGTAACTCGATCGCCCTCGGCAGCGAGTCCACGATTCGACTCCCAGCTGGCCTGGCTGTTTACTGCGTGTGATTGCCTCCATATTTTCTCTACATTTTTATTTTGTCTCTACTTCTTCTCTCAGTTGCTCCCCTTTGGCATCTTCACAGCAGATCATCTGCATGTCCTCTGTCACTACATCCATGAATCTTCTCTGTGGTCTTCCTCTTTTTCTCTTTCCTGCCAGCTCCATATTCAACATCCTTTGTCCAGTATGTCCACTATCCCTCTTCTGCACATTTCATATGCAAAAAAAAAAATTAAAAAGAATTAATGTGCTGTAAAGCATTTCATGGTGCATGACTTGATATTATAAACAGTCGTGCATCAGAGAGGAGGGTGTCAGAATGTGCTGTTTTTTTCAAAGATGGATTTGGCAAAAAAAAAAAAAATCTACCTTGCATTCATGTAATTATAAGTTGCCACATGATAAATTAATTTTCCCATGAAGCTGGTCTTGAACTCTGTGTAAATGTTTTTTTATTTTTCAGCATGTACCAAAATATCTGCTGAGGGCATCAAAGCCTCAGGTCCCAACTGATAAAGCTCATAATCAGAGTGAAACCAGCCATACTTCAGTCAGTAAGTAAACAACTGTCAGTGTTGTGATGCTGTGATGTGAAGACTCAGATTTTCACATTTGCTTGTATAACGCGTGTGAATGTATGTTTCAGAGATAAAGAGAAGAAGGAGGGGGAGGAGGAAGCGTGCAGCCTAAACTCAGCACTGCTGACAAGAGAAAGAAGGAAAGTCAGTGTGTCTCACCTGATCTGAATCAGCTTTTTGTACATGCAAATTCATACTATGAATACTGTATTTGTGACCCCTCGTAACTTTCCAAGTACAGGAAATAGCCACATGAATGCTTCAATACCTTATCAGTTTTATACCCTCTCAAGGTGTCACAATCTAATGTTCAAATCTCTATAATTTATCTCTAGCTCTACGAGAAACTGAGTATATGTATCATGGGATATGTCATAGTTTAAATAGCAAAACTGCTCCAATCTGTGATCTAGAGCAGGGGTGGGCAATTAATTTTCCCAAGGGGCTATGTAACAAACTAGGATATTTGTGGAGGTTTGCACCAATGAGCTGAACTCATTTCTGCTCAATATTAATTTTGTCTTTTTATAAACTGCTACGAGTAAAGATTAGTTGTTACAATTAGGTCCTAATTGTGGCCCCTTGAAGAAATGAATTGATACCTCACGTGTAAAGAAACGGAAACAAGCATTGATACCCTGTTTGATCTGTTTGAGAACTTAAAACATAAAGGCTCCTTTCACCATGTGAAACTGTTATCTTTTTCAGTCATGGTTTACCACAAATGCAGCTTAATCCTGTGAAATGAAGAAACATACTCAGTCCTAACATTACATCGATCAGACAATTTCAGGTTCTGAAGACGTTTCTCAAAATCTAGAAGAGTCTGGATCCAGAGGGTGGATATCAGCATTAAAGACCCAGGTGCTGCAAGTGACCACAAGGTGGCAGCATTGTATTTGCCGAGCTACAGGTTCAGGTTCAGTGCAAGAGGCTACAGTTTAAATGCAGCCCAGGTGGTTCAACTTTCAGGGAGGCTGTTTTCTATTCAGTTTTTTAAAAACCCCAGACTTTCAATAAATGTTTTTCTTTATCTATTGTTTTTTTTGGTTTTGTTATTCAAAATTATTGAAAACTTTTTTTTCCATTTGGAAATTTAGAATTACTAAATATAACATCTAGCAATGACAAAAATCTAACCCTCTGTTGGAGAAATATTATTTCAACATTTTTTAGATTGTTTCTAAATTATGAGCGGGGCAAATAATATTTGCTCATAGCTCTTGCGTGGTAGACAACGATTACCCAAGTTTGTGACCCCAGCAAACCACAGTAATAGCCATTATCCACAAATGGAGAAAACTTGGAACGGCGGTGAACCTTCTCATGAGCGGCCGACCTACCAAAATTACTCCAAAATTACTTGCCCATGAGGTCATAAAAGAAACCGGAACAACAACTAAAGAACTGCAGACCTTGCTCACCTCATTTAAGGTCAAAGTTCATGATTCAACAATAAGAAAGAGGCTGAACAAAAATGGCATCCATGGGAGAGTTCTAAGGTGAAAATACCTGCTGATCAAAAAGAACACAAAGGCTCATCTTAAGCCAAAAAACATCCTGGTGATTCCCAAGACTTTTAGGAAAATATTCTGTGGACTGACAAAAGTTAACACTAATGCATGATTTAATAAAAACGTCATAGCAACAGTCAAACATTGTGGTAGTGTGATGGTCTGGGGTTGCTTCGCTGCTTCAGGACGACTTGGTGTAATTGACATAAATCATGAATTCTTCTCTCTACCAGAAAATGCTGAATAATCAGTTCGTGGCCTTATCAAAAATACTTGACGGCAGTTCTTGCTACAAGAGTGGCGACAAATTATTAGGTTTAGGAGGAAATTACTTTTTCAGATAGAGCCAGGTAGCTTTTTTACCTTAAGAAATGAAGTCATCATTTAAAGTCTGCATTTTCTTTGCCTAATATTAAAATGTGCTTCATGATCTGAAACAAGAGTGACAAATGTGTGGAAAAAACCCCCGTAAGAAATCAGGAAGAGGGAAAATACTTTTTCAGGACACTTCATAACCACAGAAAAACTGTGCCAACCTTTTGAGATAAAGTTAAAAAAAGGAAAAAAAAGAGAGAGCCCACCAGATATCAGCTCTTTGGCTCTATGTCTTCTCTAAAGACATGATCAGTCTGAGTTAAATACCAGACATAGCTGGAAATCTGCAAACACAGCTATGGCCTAATATGTAACCCACAGATATGCTAAAAATAAAAAAATTTCTTCACTTTTCTTTCACCAGCTTTTAAACTCAAAGGAAACCAATTTTACAGTGTCAGTGAGGCAACAATGCCCCCCTGTGGTTATGAAGTTGTATGACATGCCAAGATTATTACAATTCACTGAGAGGGTAACCTTTATGTAGTGGTCCAGACAGCTCACCTCATGATGGTGCTGGAGGAGAAATCATGGGATATTAAAGGTCAGTGGGATTCTTCTGTTCACAATGAATGTTTAAAAAATGTCAAATTAGTCCAGAATAGTCGAGCATGACTGACGATGTGAAACAAAAGCCAACGGATTAGCGATTTAAGAATAAATATTATGCTTTTCCTTATTTCCTGTCATATATTGTTTATTGCAAATACGAGTTCAGTGGGTGTACAAGTAATCTCCATGACGTCTTCAGTGGTGGTGACTGGAGGTTTCATGTGTGTGACACAACATCTCTGTAAACTGAAAAACTTTGAAGCCAGTCTCTGGGAGTGTAAAATATTTGAAATTCACATCAAAGTGTAAATCTGGGAGCAGACATAGCAGCTCAGTGTTTGAACCTTTGCGAGTTTGCACTTGTGAATGCCATTAGTCCTTTTTTCTTTTTAAACCTACTTTTAGATTTGTGTGACGTCACTAAGAGCGGATGTCTATAATACGGTCATTTCAGGCACACAGCTCTCACTGTGAAAACAGAGGCTCCACCCACCTTCTGTACCAGCCTTCTGTTTGCAAGGAGCATGCAATTAGAGGAAAGCTGGCTTAAAGTGATGACCTGAAACCACATGTCTCAGACCTGAACTCACGGGCTGTTTTAAAGCTCTTGTATGTAAATTTAAATCATTCAACGAGTCCAAGGTTTTTTTGTTTTTGTTTTTTCAAAAAGGTATGTGAATTTAGTATGTGAATTTCTGAAAAAAGCACCATTTTAATGTCATCTAATATTTTCTATTCTGTTTTCACTACATTTAGTAAGCCATTATAAATTGTGTTTTTTTCTTTGTTGCGTTTGATATAATTACTCAAAAGTTGTATTTAAATTCATATTATGGTTCATTTTTAACTGCTGTGACAAAGGAATTCCCTGACTTTGGGATAAAAAAAAGTACATCTTGTCTGCTTTTATGAGCACCTCATGGGCACATCAGTCAGGTGGACCTCAGCCAGCAGATGTGTTGGAGAATCAGAGGCTCAGACTTCAATAGCAAGAATTTCCTCTGATCGTGCCTCATCCCGCCTCCCTCAGTAGCGCCAAGCCATCACCTAGCAACACCAGCCTCTGTGTCTCCTCAGAATCTTGTAGACACACTCACACCCATGTGGTCATTTGATATTAAATCCATCCTTTGATGTCCTCAGAGCAGAATACCTGAAAACAGTCACAGAGATGGAAGAAAAAAACAAATCATTCCACTAAAATAACCTGCTTAGCCATCCCTTTAGTTCATTCCACTGTGACGATATCAGAGTGAAGTTATTAGAGCTCATGTATCCAGGTTCGTTTGATCCGTGTGTGTGTGTTCAAAGGCCGGGGACTTATATGAGCCTGCAGCTCTTCTTGCCCTACTTTCCCCCCAAAACAACGAGCAGGGAAAAACAAAAACATTGTTCAGGCGTGTTTGCTGAGCAGAACTGATGAAATGGGCGAAATGTACTGGCTGAGATGCCATGAGGTGCGTTAGACAAAATGTACACAGAAAAGCACTCATTTTGTTTGTTGGTATAACCTTACTAAGATAAGCACCTTTGGCTCATTGGGGAGCAGCTACATACATTATTCATAAACATTTTTCTTAAAAGGTAACAAAATCCAACTAGCAGCACCTCTAAAGCTCTCATAACATCAAATCCATATTCATACATTTTATTCTACATATCCAGGCTGAGACATCCTTGGAGATGTAGTATTTCTCCATTATCTTCTGGGTCTACCCTGAGGTATCTGACCATTTGGAAGGATCAAGTTCCAATGGAAAGCAACCAGGAGGCATGAACTGACAGTGTTCAGCAAAAAGGAGAAATAACTGCTCCTCGTAGAGTCTCTTAGGGCCACCCTGAAGAGGAAGCTTATTTTGGCGCTTGGCGTCTGCATTCTTTCTCCCAAAGCTCGTGACTATATGAGTGTTGGAACAAGGACGGCAGCTGGAAAGCTTTGCCTTCCGCTTTACTGCTGACGCTGCACCTATCCATACATCAATGTCAGTTTACTTGTGAACAAGACCTGGAGATATTTGACCTCCTTTATTTTGCACAGAATCTCAATTTAGAACCTGGAAATGTAGTTAGAGACATGGAGACCCTTCTATCTGACTACCTTGAGGGACCACCATGGTTGTGTGTTTGTTTTACACAGAGCTTTGCAGCGGCAAAGATGGGGTCGAAACGTGGCAGTGGCAGCTGACTGTGGCACTTACAGGACGGCCCTCAATTATTTTTGGTGCATGCTGTGGTTTGAGGATGATGCCAAGACCTGCAGTGGCTGTTTGCAGTGATACCACACACTACCGCAGCAGCTGCCTCTGTTTTGGGGAGATGCCATGACCAGCTAGTGCTGTTTGGGGCCATGCCATGATCTGTTGCAGCAGCTGCCTCTGTCTAGAATTGATGCCCAATCTGCCACAGCTATTAGGTGATAATACCACAACCTACTGGTGTTTGAAGGTGATGCCATGACCTACCACAGTAGCTGCCCCTGTTAGAGGGAAATGCCACAATCTCTTGCAGCAGTTGCCTCTGTCTGGAAATGATGCCCAAACTGACACAGCACTTTGTCTGGAGATGATGCTGCTACCTACCGTAGGTATTTGGTGATAATGCCACAACCTTATGCAGCTGTTTGGAAGTGATGTCATGACCTACAAATGCAGTTTTCTCTTTTTGAGGTCACTCTGTCTGGAGGAGATGTCACAACCCACTACAGCTCTTAGGAGGTGAGGCACTGACCACCTGAGCAGAGGTATGGTGCTATTTAGTTATGTTTTGTAGACCCTTGTGTACATGTTACAGCTGTGTGCTGTGACAAGTCAGCATGTTATTTGTCCTGTCTTCCTTTTTCTCACCCCAACTGGTCGGGCAGATGGCCGCCCCTTCCTGAGTCTGGTTCTTCTGGCAGTTGCTTCCTGTTAAAAGGGAGTTTTTTCTTCCCACTGTCGCCAAAGTGCTTACTCATAGGGGTCATAGGATTTTGGGGTTTTTCCCTGTATGTATTACTGTAGGGTCAACCTTACAATATAAAGCGCCATGGGGCGACAGTTTTTGTGATTTGGCGCTGTATAAATAGAATTGAATTGAAGTGTCAAACAAATATAAAACAACCTGCAATGTGGGCTGCTCTCGATTGTGGTTGTGTTGTTGGTTCTGTGGTACTTTTGAGGACAGAAGTCTTCATAGATTAAGAACTTCTTTATTCCTGGAAACATGTGAAATTTTAAATAGATTTTTAAGATTTATTATTTCGCAATTTAGTTTGCATGAGAGCGTACCTATAAAGCAGTTTGGTCTAACTACTCTTGTTCTTGTTGTTTTAAAATTTGCTACTCAAAACAGAACCTGAAACTTAAAACCTACTGTTGAAATCAGTGAAAACTGTCTGCTTCATCCATTATCTGAGCTTCATGCTGCTTCATCCCCTTCCCAAGTAAAACATGTAGAACCACATCAAAGCAAGTCTTTAAAATGTGTTTTAAGAAGTGATTTAAAGAAGTTTATTTAATTTCCAAGCCTAATCTCCTCGGGCAGTTTGTTCAAAAGTGAAGGGTCCCTGATAGCAAAAACATGGTCTTGACTTTTGCTGACACTGACACTGTCTCCAAAAATCAGTTTGCAGCTGAGCTGCTGCTTTCTGAACCAGATGGAGAAGAGAGAGATTTTTCATTCATGCCAAAGACGAGGGAGCTGGAATAATTAGGTCTTGAGAAAATAAATGTTGGAATGACTTTCTTCAGTTTTGAGTTTGAAAACATTGGTTTTATTAATTTATTTATTGTGGTTCAAAGTTAATCAAACTGAACTCCTGTGTTTTTGGCAATGAGCTTTGCATTAGTAGACAAGGGGCCAAGAGAACTCTCAGCGATATTAATACAGATTGTAGGATTGAACAATAGGATTTCTGATTTTGTGCTAATAAGCTGAAGAAAGTTTAGTGGCGTACAACAATTCAAAATCAAAAGGACACTTTAAAACAGCGGCTAGGCTTTTATTCAGTTAGGGTCATAAGTATTTGGACCATAACATAATTTCTGTAATACTGCCTCTGTAGACCACCACAGTGGATCTCAACAATCAAGACTTAGTGGAAATGTAGACTTTTAGCTTTAATTCAATGATTCTACACAAGTCTAGCACAAGAAAAAATATTCACCTCTGGATTTAAAATAAGACAGTTGATTCATGAAGAGGCCCTATGATCAGATAATCAAGTTGCCTCTCAGCTTGCTTTGGGGTGACGTAAGGTGTAGGGACAGATTGTCGGTCCATCATAGGACCAACGTAGAGAGACATAACTGTGCATGCGCACATCTAATTAACATGATTCGCATGTCTTCGTACTGTGGGAGGAAACAGGAATACTTGAAGAGGAACCATATGGGCACAGGGAAAACATGTGAAATTGCTACCTAGTGACCCAAGCTTTAGTGCAATAATTAATTTTTCTAAAGAGGTCGGCATTTCTGCTGAGATGACGTATATGACAGTGTTTGACCCCTGTGACTCTGGATGACCCCAGTCCCTGATGGCCTCATACTTTGTGGTGATGATGTGGATCGCTCTGAATACCTGACTTAAGTCCAGCTGACTCAGTGAAACAGGCTTCCTGAAGAGTATTTTCCTTTGTTTTCAGCTCCATCCCTGACCCAGCACTCACCTTCTCCTCTAGTAATGATATCCTGTCACTCTCTCCCTCATGGGGAACCACTGACAGGAACAACACACTGCAGTAGATGAAAAGCTGCAGAACTAAAGGGCTTTGCACTCTAAAGCCTGTGATTCCTTAAGCAATTAGGCTTACCCTAAGACGATTAACATGCAATAGAACCAAGGTCAAAACATCTAATTACTCACTGAGACTCTGTTTTTGAGTATGCTATGTTCTTAAAAGTACTTTTTGTAATCACCCTCTGCAAAACGCCACTTAAACCTTCACCACCAGAAGGCAATGTTTTACCAGTGGGTGTATTTAACTGTTTCCAGGTGTGTGCTGCTGTTCTTTTAACTTCTAATATTTCTTTTTGAACCTATACCCAATCTGCTCTTAATCATGTATGTGGTTAAATAAAGGTTACTTTGACTCACTGCACCATCTTATGATATATATTGGTATTACAGGAATGTACCACCCAGCCATATTTTAACTTTGCTTATATCTAAGGGAATACAAAAGTGAACCCCTTAGAGTGATTTTTAGTTTTAGTGTCCTTATTTTCTGCTTCTAGTCAGCTAACATAAACTAATGTAAGTCTACTGACCACAACCAACCCGTGATGTCACGTTCTGTCATGACAGAAGATGGAGCTAAACATGTTCTTAAAACTTTAATTTTAAGCACTTATTTCCTAAATCCAGCAACATGGACAGTGTTACATCTATGTCAGTTTTCGAGAGCAGGGCTCTGTGGTGTAAATTAGTCACTAGTACATTCAGTTCAATTCAGTTTTATTTATACAGCGTCAAATCACAACAAAAGTCACCTCAAGGCACTTTGTATTGTATGGTACACCCTACAATTATACATACAGAGAAAAACCCCCAAATCCTATGACCCCCTATGAGCAAGCACTTTGGCGACAGTAGAAAGGAAAAACTCCCTTTTAACAGGAAGAAACCCCTGGCAGAACCAGGCTCAGGGAGGGGCAGCCATCTGCCCGACCATTTGGGGTGAGAGAAGGAAGACAGGACAAAAGACATGCTTGGGAAGAGAGACAGAGATTAATAATGTAGTGTTTCATGTCCACTTTAAAACAATTCATAGATGTTTTTTTACATAGAGTCTTACCGATTTTTTTATTCGATCTTGTGATAGCTTTGGTTCATTTTTAATGTTTTCTGGAGTATGTTAAGAAACATCAACGAATCAAGTGACTAATTCACATCCCCCTCCAACCGGTTTACAGAGGTAGCACGAAGTTAAATCTAAACCGAGTTTAGAGAATAGAAACTAGAACTATGAACTAAGCAGTCCCAACAGAAAACTCAAAATGACCCAACAAAAGCCATAGACCATGACATGAATAGGAATAAAATAAAAATTTAAAGTAGCCTTTAAGTACTACAGCAGTAGACTGAATAAAATTAACAAAAATGATAGAGAAACTGAAATAATAAAATAATACTTTTAGACAGAACATATTAAAAAGTCAGAAACATCACAATGTAATCAGGGTTTATCTCGAACATTGTTGGACTTCATTGTATTTTATATCTATTTGTATTTAGTATCCAATCTTTAGTTTTGTCTTGTTTGGATCCATTAATTTGTGATATAATTCTTGAGTGGGCTGTAAATGACCCACATTTATAGGTCATTGTGTAGTTAATAGAGAACAGTCTAAATATAAAGCAAATTCTGAAAATCTCCCATGTTATTTTACAAGAACAACAGCGATGGACTTGAACAGATGCATGTAGGTGTCTCACATCCAGAGGTGGCACAGACAAGCACTCGGGCTGAGATGTCAGGTTCCTGGGTTAATGTGCATTGGCAGGACTGTTAAATAAGTCAGCAGTGATCTCAGAGTGACTGTAAACAGCTTCTGGCAAAGAGCACCTCCAACTCACAAAGGTCATATGTCACATATCTGCCTTCACTGTAAGTTCAGTGCTCACTGGGACATAACAACTGTATGTATGAAATCACCTGTCAAGTCAGATAAAAACATGCCTAAAAGGTTTTGCTGACATTGCGTTAAATGAGACTTAAGAGGGTTTTCTTTTCCCCACAGGTTTTAGTTTCACAGCTTTATTAAAGGCTCGATCCTGAGAGTTAACACAATCTATGTGTGTGCTCATCTGATGAGAACACTAAACAAATGCCATGATAATTCACATTACATACGATGACTTACGAAAAGGTCAAAAATACGGCCTACCACCACAATAACATGTTTTACAATTCAGCTGCTGATTGGCTCTCTGGGTAATATTTCAGGAGCAGCCAGTCCCACCGATTTTTTGATCATATTTTCTGGTCTTTTTTTCTATACAAATTTAAGCATACTATCAATCTTTATGTCTAACTTGAGGAAAATGTCGACATTTTGCCTAAAATATGAAACTGCAAAATTTCAGTTTTAACCTCTTTGTTTTTACGCTGGATAAAGAAGCCTGATGACAGTAACACACAAATACTGTATTATACATCATGCCAGTACGCAATTAGTATGAGCACAGCATTTCTAGTGCAAGATTAAAATGAAATTTAAATTTTAAGTAAGTGCGCTGAGAAGATATGCATGCATAATACAAAACATCCATGCGGCATTTGTACATGTCTCATCTGTAGTATTACAAGCTGTGTGCTCAGCAGAGAGACTCTCTCCGGCAGACCAAAAAAGGGGAGAAAAAGTAGGTCACCATCCCAGAGACCCACACGTCTCTTCTGGAGATGCCGCAGCAGTGCTTATGTCTGCAAAGAGCGAGTCTGCTATGGAAGCAAAAATGGGAGCCGACGGCTCATCTCTGCTCCCGGTACATGCCACACAGAGTTGGCAACAAAGGCAGCGGGAGATGAAACATGGAGAGTCTATTACTGATATGATGGCTTGTAATCTGCCCCTAAATCTCATCATCCAAATCATAAAAGAATAGTTTGACATTTTGGAAAATGCACTTATCTTAGATTAAGGTCAATTCCACTTTCATAACTCTAATTAAAATATAAAGGTACAGCCATTGAAGGCTCACTGCTGCGGGCATCCTGGTGTTGTCCCTGCTCATTTCATCTGGGGCTAACGAGACCTGTGGAAAATAATGGTTAGAACCATGTTGTTTCAGTGGGACACAAAAAAACATGAAGAGAATCACATCTGATAAAAATAGATTGGACAACTGTGGGGCAGAATTTGGTGCCTTTGCCGTATTTTAGGGGTTTTTTATTGTTGTTGTTTTTTGGTTATGAAGGTTTCTTAAGATTATAGCTTATACAGTTGTCATCAGAAGTTTTGATCGGTTCGGTCGCCACAGACCACGCCCCGCCACATGCAGATCCTAACATCATCAGTTCAAACAACAGTATGTAAATTCAAGAGTTTAAGATGTGTCACCATTTTGCCAAGGTCTGACCAAAGAATTAGGCCAAAATCAACACCTTTAAGCTCAACTAAATCTGTGCCAAGTACCTTCTGGAGAAAAGCTTTATAGTAAGACAAAGATTGAGCTATCTGGCCCATACAAGAGGTATGCTTGGAGGAATAATATTGAAACCTAAGAACACTTTACCAACTGTCAGACATGGTGGTGGTAGCATCATGCTCTTGGCCTACTTTGATGCCAGTGGTACTGGTACTTTGCACAAAGTAATAATGATAAAAAAAAGATGATTACTTCCAAATTCTTCAGCTGCATATAAAACAGGGACATAGGTAACATTTCTGCAAGTTTGGAGCCACAGTCACTATGTTAGAGTTTCTTTGGAACCTGAAGTCACTATATATAAAACAGTGGCGTGCTAAGTCGGCTAAAGTTAGCAAGCTTGGTTATCAAACTGTCAGTTCTGAAGACCATGCCATTATCACTTTTACTGATTTGTATTCAAGTTTTTGCCTTTAATATAAATTCATTTTTAATTCAGGACTGCTTGTGACCTAGTTAGCATGCTAACTAAAACAATATATAAATATTTAACATAATAACACTGTGTTCATTGCTAAAGTTCAGTGAGTGAGGATAATGACATTTGTTAATTAGCATACGCGAAAGTAGAAGATGTCTAAGTTGTTTAATGTCTAAAATTAAAATTTAGTACTGATAGGTATTTCTCTTTAGTGTAGAGATATAGAAAACAGTTAGTCCCCCAACAACTGTTTTAATACAAGGTTTTATCTTAGAAAAAATGGTTTGTTAACATAAACGTCCTAGCATGTTCATATTTAGCAGGTACTCATAATGTCCAATGTAGGTTAGTCTTCTAGTTATTATAAATAATCTAAAGGACCAGTTTTAATTTTGACTTGATGATGGTAGTAGATGTATGGAAGCTTGTTTCGACTACTTAAAAAAGGTCCTGAAAACCTCGAACTCTTGTCTAGTTTCTGTCAAAAGTTTGACTTGCAATGTATCTTTAAATTTTGAGTTACTTCTCAGTAAGTTGAAATTTTTGGATACCTAATCAAATATTTGAGTAATGGACAACAAAATAAAAAAAATAATTCTTTAGTGGTGTAAATTCACTCATACTACCTAGCTAATTTGCTAAAACACTGAGGAAAAAAAGGAAGATAACTTAGCCTCAAGTGCAATACACAATTGTGGTGGGTGCTTGTACTAACTATGAAAAAGCTTTAAAGCAAAAAAATATATATATATATAAATATAAAAACGTAGAGTCTGAGTCATCAACGTTATCATGTTCATTATTTCATTTATTGTGTAAGCTATTTTAAAATACGTGACAAATTTAAAATCGAATCTAATGCTGCCATCTAGGTGCATTTTTGATTCCCAGACAAAAGGCAGCTCTACAATTTCCTTAAGGTTGACCTTAAGGAAATTGTAGAGCTGCGGCTAAGCACCTGCTGCTATTGCTTAATATTTAATAACATTTAATAGTGAGATCCTTTCATCCAGCTAGGACAGAACTTTAATAAGCATATTTTCCTTAATTTGTACTTATTAATTCATCACACTCTAAAAAACTGTAGTGCTTTGGTTGGTCAGGATGCTTATTCAGGCATTTATCCACTTAATATCAAATCAAAGGAAAGCCTGTGCTCATATGCATCACCTACCAAGATTGTATGATGTTATAATAAAACCCAGAACAGTCTAGAAAATATGTGTGCTACCAAGTTTGCTGTTAAGTTTCTCCAGCAGTCTGCATTTTGGGATCCACCAACTGCTGACTCAACAGCTTGAGAAGGAGGGTGGTGCTTTGATCTCAGATTAGTAAAAGGAGCTCGGGGGTAAGGCAAGGACTGAGAAAATGGAGACGAAGTTGACGAGGACTTTTGTGAACCATGAAAGTTTCTTTACTCAAGCCGAAGTAGAAGATAAAATCAATAACCATATTTATAAGCTTTACATAAAAACTAAAAATTGAAAATTTACAAGGCAAAAGAAACGTACATATACACAACAGTGAAACTGTAACTACATCTTTTTTTTTAAAACAGGCTGTAAAGTATAATCCGATTAGTTTTTTCATATCAATTAAATTTTTATTAATGGACTTGATTATAAGATTGCTTTAGTAATAAGATAATATTTTATCAACTCTTCAGATATTTTGTCTGTAAAACTCTTAATCTATAAAGAATTGAACCTGTGAAATAATTAGAAATTAGAATTAGAAATAATTAGATTGTCATGTTCAAGATTTGAGCTTTTTGGCATGGTGTGAAGATGGAAGATGGGTACAATGTGGTCAGAAAGGGATTGACATGGTCAGCAACTCAGATAGGCTATAGCATTTCAGCTATGACGTGATGGTAGTTTGCCAAGAAAATATTCCCCGTGCGATTACACCAGCAGCAGCCTGAACCATGAATACAAGGCAGGGTGAGATTGTGTGAACTGTAGCCTCAGTTTCCTGTCCTGAGGTGCCACCAGGTGTAGTCTTCTGCTGTAGCCTACCTGCTTCATCGGGTCTTCAGAGATGCTCTTGTGCATACTTTGGATGTAACAAGTGGTTATTTGAGTAACTGTTGCCTTCCTATCAGCTTGAAGCAGTCTGACCATTCTCCTCTGACCTTTGACATCAACAAGGGACAGTCACTACTGTATTATATTTTCTCTTTATCAGATCCTCTGTAAACCCTTTAAAACTTGTGTGGGGAAATCCCAATAGATCAGCAGTTTCTCAAATAGTCAAACCAGCCCATCTGGCACCAACAGCAATGCCACATTCAAAGTCAATCAAATCACCTTTCTTCCCCATTCTGATGCCCAGTTCAGACTTCAGCAGGTCGTTTCGACCATGTCTACATGGCTAAATGCATGTTCCTGCTATGTGACGTGCAGCTAAATGTTCTTTTATTTTTTTTTAAGTTATTGGACAAACTAAAATTGAGTCACAGAGTCAGTAGGGATCAACCTCTGGCGACCACGAATATCTTCAAAACTATGGTACCAGTCCAATGATGAGATAAAGTTGAGGTAAGATTTCATTCAATTAATTATTTGTTATTTACTCAACAAAAAGTCAAAGAATCACAAGTCAGTGTGGTTCAACTTCTGGGGAATGGGACTATCGTTCCATGATGTGCCTTTATATAGAGCTTTTCCACAAGATAAATGGAAACACATGCTTCTAGCTGGAAAGTCAGATGACCATCATATATATATATATATTTCTTCTTTGTTTGGGGGGGGCTTCATGCATGTGATTTACTCAATCAATAAAAATGTTCATGTCATTGTTATAGCACATGAAGAGGCAGTGGACCACCAAAAGCAGTAGGATTCTTTATATGGAGAATATAAATGTCTGTACTGAAGTTGGTAATGCATACAGTAGTATTTCATTCTGAACTGAAGTAGTTGAAGACCAGCCAATAAAAGTATTAAATATTTTGCAAAGACTGATGTCTCTGTCATTCCTACTAAAAGATGATGGCATTTCTTCCCAAGAGAGAGATAATCTCCATTCATGGCCTGAGCGGCAGCCTTTTTAAAGCCAGGATAGGAGGAACAATGGTGCTTAGTGAAAACCTGCAGAGAAATCCCAAACAGGCGCTCTTTCTCCAAGCTTTCCCATTTCCTGTGAATTTATAATAGGCTTGCTTAGGAAGTGGAAGTACTTAACAGAGAGTCATTTAAGAGCTGCATGGGAAAAAATGAAGTTATGGGATACAGGATTAAAGGCCATTTTAATGGGCTCTTTTGAATTATTATTAGTTATAAGCTACAGGCTATTGACTTTTTGGGTTTTACATGATGCACCTTGGACAAAATGTGATGATTTGATATGAAAACAAACCATAATTAATCAAAAGTGTGGAAGTTAAGAGAGATTAAAACTGAACCTACTGTGGGCGTTTGCTTATTCACCAGCTGCTCACCAGAGAATATAAAAATACTTTCATCCCACATCTCTGATGAACATACATATAACACCGCACTCACTATCAGTTTACAAAAAAAATATCTGCATTTATTTTTATTTTTATTTATTGCACTGGTCACAAGATTTTACATTTTATTGTACTGTAATATCGACTGTAATGTCATCTAACATTTGCTGCGCACTTTTTCTCTACTACAGTTAGTAACACAGATATGTTCTGTTTTATTTTGCTTTATTGTTTAATGATCTATTTTACTTCACTATATATGTATTTTTATTTTTAGTTTATGTTATTTGTTTTTTTACTTACTGAGCTCTTTATTATCATCATTATTACTATTATTGTGTATTTTAACTTATGTTTACCTTTATCATATTTAGATCATCTTTAGATTTGAATTACTGAACTCCTGTTTGAGTATATTTTACTTTATATTTGTAATTATTTAATTAATTAAAGATTGTTTAAACATTTTTTTAAATTAATTAACTCCTTTCTTTTTTGTAATTGTTTTACTTTTACTATTTTGTTTTCTCATATTGTATTTTACTGATCTATTTAGCTTTATTTAAGCTAATTTTCTTAAAGAGTGTTTAAATGCATCCCAACATTTGGGATGAATAAATCTTATCTTTGCTTATCTTTCATTGTGAAAAAGTCTAAGAACTGGATTAGGATGAACATTATCATTGTTATTAGGTACTACAGTTACCTACATATTTCAATGTTTCTTTTCTTTTCTTTTCTTTCAATTTTAATAGAAAAATAATGAAAATGTTGCCATCTTTTTGGCGGGAATATTGTTGTCCGGTTCATTCAATTCAGTTGGAATGTGACGTCAGCGATCTACGATGTTGCTTTCAAGTTACAGCGGAAATGGTAAACCTGTTACGAATTGCTGTTGAAACAACATTGTACAGCTGTCAAAACTTCATATTTACTGTAACCATTTACATTTTCATATTGAAAGAAAGAAAAAAAAAGAAAAAAAAAATACTTGGAAATTGGATACATCTCCTTAGACAATCTGTTATTCTCTCCAAAAATCTAGTAGTTATTTTTTCAGCCACGAAACCAGTATATTTTGCTTTACATAAAAATATGTAAGTACATTTTGGTAATGCTACTTCCTTAATTTAACAGTGTTGTTACTATATACTATATACCTCTGACCATGATATGATGAACTTCATTGATATTGCATGGTGTTTAGACCTAATAGCCTTGAGGCTTCTTCTTTCATGGAAATACAGTTCTGTGTAGATATACTAGTGCATCAAAAGTTTGAAACTGAACCAATACTGAATTTGTGTGAAAACTGAGCTTAGGAGAAAATATTGCTACTAAAACCCAAGAAAGTTTGAAGAATTTACCTAAAGTGAGAAGACCAAGTCAAAGAATTCAGTGTTGCATGAATATGATTCTGTAGATCGCTGCTGCTGAGTCAGTCTCACCTCTTAAGCTCTCATTTAGTTCTCATTTACGTATAATTTTAGTTTTAGATTACAGAAAAATCTGAGAAATTATTAAAAGCTGCAACTGTTAACAGTGGTGGAAAGTATGTGTGCATTTCCCCTAGTGCTGCACCATGTGATTACATTTTATTTTATTTTTTTTATTTCTTCTATCAGCAAATATTTCACTTTTGAATCTGCTACATTTATCCCTTTGGCTACATGTCACTTTCTGAATTTGGGATAATAATATAATATAATTCAATAAATATATATAGTGGTTACCAGATATGACCTGCATGAGTTACATGACGACTTATAATTTCCACAGTTAGCAATTTAGGGAAGCCTATTTCTGCCACTGAAAACAACTGAAACTGAAGAAAAGCTCTTTTCTAATAATAATAATAATAATAATAATAATAATAATGATAATTAGTAGTAGTAGAAGTATCGGTAGTAATAGTATTTTATGCCAGTTTTTTGTAGGGAATGTTTCAACCAATGACTGTACTTTTCTACATATAATAATAATTGAATATTTAAGAAGTACCCCAAGTTTACATTAAAGCGCTCGTTTTATATGAAAACCGTATGACTGTGTCAGCACTGCGAAGTTCTAAAATCCGATTTTGTGAGGAGCCATCGAAGGCATCAACTGGTTTAGTACTGAGTGAAGCGGCTCCGGATCAGCAGAGCAGGACTGAGGGAGTGAGTGATCCACGGTCTGCGGCAGGAGCAGGAGACGCAGACAGGCTCGCTGTGGACTAACTTGCATCTCTACTTTAATCCTCCCAGGAGATGAAATCCGTGTTTTAACCTCGTGGAAAACTCCAATCCAGTCCAAGATGACGGTGGATTTTGAGGACTGCATTAAAGATTCACCCCGGTTTAGGTGAGAGCAGAGAACTCAGTATCCTAAATGTCTCCTTGAACTGTTGAACGCATTAATTTTATCCATGTTTGCTAGTATTTCCCCCCAGATCGTAACATGTGTTTTCTCAGATTAAAATGCGCCACGCTGGTTGTCACAGTGATCAGCACTTTTATTTGGTACATGCTAGATTATAATCCCAGTTTGGAGCGTCATTCAGACTGTGCGCATTTTTTTTCCAGCCTCTTTTCTTACAGTAGGCACGATGATAACGATGAGCAAACGCAGCCACATGAGTTGTCACATGGGCTGACTCTGAAGCTCCTGATATCTGAGCTCACAGCGCCAGTTTTCAATTCATTAGCATCCATTTGACATCTAAGATATCATTATCCCACCCCTGAAGTAATTAAATATTTTTAGAGGAATACTGCGAGGCTTTCGAGAATTAATCATGAGCCTGCCATCATCTGTACTGATTTCCATAATGAATGAGCTCCGTCCCATTTATGTCCCCATTAGCTGATTACTGGTCTGAAATAGTTTAATTTTCTTATAAGAGAAAGAAAAGCAGCAAACGTTCACTACAGCAATCAGGTAAATGATCAAATAGACTGTCTGATTGTCGCGGGGATCCCTGGATCAGAGGAAACTGAAGGTTTCCACACAGCCTATGCCAAAGCCCCTGACAGGGGTGCTCCAAAGGTTACATAAATAAGTAAGGAATTTTCTACACGCACATCTAAACCTGGTCCTGTGCTCCCAACAGAGTCAAGAGCCGGTCAGATGGGGAGGGGAAGCAGGGTCATTTATCCCTCCAGTGCAGTGCTGAAAGATACTTAGAGATACTCAGAGATGAAGTTCCAGTGCATCAAAGTAAAGACAGTGCAAGTCAAATGCAGTCAAATGCTAGGTACTGGATATATTTTAATCCTGCAAAGTTAGTTTGCCACTTGTAGATTTTT
>VUQG01021371.1:0-11192 GCA_015106755.1 Etia nguti | reverse complement strand
GAGAGACCAAGCTTTTGGGCCATACCATGATGATGTAGGACAAAGCTGCTGGATGTGACAATCAGCAAACAGCTATATGGCTTCATGCTGAGAAAGAGCACTCAAGATGCAATGCTTGTTTGAAAGTGTTCATGGAGAAGTCAGAAAGGAGAAGGTCAGAAGGAGCTTCACAGTGTCTTTGTGGTTCAGAGAAAGCAGATGATGGGGTACCAAAAGTGGAACTCTGGTACAGCGTGAGGAAATCAGGAGTAGTAGAGAAGTATGTGAGGGTGGTGCAGGAAATGAGGACAGTGAGATATTGATGAGGTGTGCAGTAGGAGTGACAGATCAAGGTGGGGCCGGGATTACATCAGGGATCTGTTCTGAGCCCCTTCTTGTTTGCAGTAGTGATGGACAGGCTGACAGATGAGCTCAGGCAGGAGTCTGTGTGAAGTATGATATTTGCAGATAACACTGATCTGTAGTGACAGTAAGGAGCAGGTAGAGGAGAGCCTTGAGAGGAGAGGAATGAAAGTGAGACAGTTGAAAAGGTGAACATGCTAGGAGCAAAGGTAGTTAAGGTGGAGGACTTTATTTTCTAGGATCAACCATCCAAAGCAACATATTGCAAAAGAGAGGTGAAGAAGAGAATGCAGGCAGGGTGTTCCAAGATGAGTGTCAGGGGTGATTTGTGACATAAAATAGCAGCAAGAGTGAAAAGGAAAATTTACAAGATGTTATTGAGACGACCTGTCTTTTTATCAGTGCCACTGTCTCCAAACTACCACAGGAGGCTGAGCTGGAGGTCACTGAGAGTGAGCAGGATGGACAGGATTGGAAATGAGCGCACCAATGAGTGCATGAGTTGGTCAACAGAGGTGCAGAAGGGTGTCATGAGAGACAAGTCCTGAATGGATAAGAAGTACAGAAAGCTGTCCATAATTGAGCCTCTAGAAACTGCCAAACAACGGCTCGAAACGCTGGCCACTAGGCTAAAGAGGTTAGATCCATTCAGCATGTACTCCCAGGACAGACCCACCTAGGAGCAATAAATGGGCTACTAACAGCAGATCCTTATCCAGACTAGCTAATAATCCTGATCATAAAGGATCCCCACATTTTGTCTCAAACTAAGTACAAACAATAAATAGATATCCTTATGCCAACTTCTGCACTGTAATTTGTCACTGATCACAAGAATTATGGCCTTGAAATTATTTTACTATACTGTAAAACATAATTCACATTGTTCATATAGCTTAACATGCCTTCAGTTTTGTATTATTATTTTTTCTGACATCACTGAAACCAAAAAATTATTTGATGTATGTATTTTAAGAAATAACAGACAAGGACTGTTTAAATGTCATTTTGTTTGTACAACATGTATTTTAAATCCTTTTTGCATAAAAATGGTTAAAAACAATACTTGATGACAATAGAGCATTTCAGAATATCTAACATTGATAAAGGAAACAGTATAAGTGTGAAATACACAAACAAAATCATAAAAAGTATTCCTGATAGTACACTCGGTCATTAGAATACCCACTGAAATAGCTTGGTCGCTTGAGGGTTAAAAATCCTGGGTTGCTATGCCTGGGTAAAGCTAATTTTCTTTCTGCTGTAAAATGAAGGTGGAGCTGCTCAAGTAACAGATGGAGATGTAACTTCAGATTTGTCCTTAGGAAAAAACAAAACATGAAAAAACAAAAAACCTTTTATCTGCAAATGTTCAAAGCTCGAAAAGCATCCCCTACTGCATATTTTCTGTTGAGCTAATGAGCAACAACAAGAATATGTTTTAGGCAACACAGATTAAACTGGCAAACAAAAAGTGGGTTTGAGGAAAGAAAATCTTCCTGTCTGACATGAGATTCTGCATGAATTCTTTACGGTACATTTACTTTGCAGTGCCTGTTTTACTTTGGTTTTTAGTCTATTAGCATGTTTCTGCAGCTCCCTTTATTCTGACTTTTACATTTCCTGCTAAAAATTTGTGTTCAACAGCACGCCCTCATCATCTTTATGCATCCTCACTGATCGTTAAATCACATAATTGAAACTTGAAAACGCACAGACACCCTATAATGTGACGTGTGAGGCATTCTGTTGTGAGGAGTGGATAACAATTCTATCCTTGGTTTCTCCAGTCTCATTTTTTTTAAATTCATGTTTTTAAGTTAATCTAAAATTTTTCAATTGTGAACTGTACCATGTACCGTACCACTACAGGGGCACCAAAAGGTGTTTATGGGGTCCACTGTGCCTCCATTTAGTCATAAATGACCAGTTGGTACTTGATTAATATGACTCAGTGACAATGTAAACACTAGCTAAAAATGCATTAACCAACCTTCCACATCTTTTCTGGAACTAAAGTTTATATTTCTGGAAACTTTATGTTGTTGGGAACTAAAATTGCCATTCTAATAAAACTGGTGAGTCACCACGAATGCTGGTTTAAATCTAGTTGAGCACTTTTCTACTCTCATCAGCCACTGCTACTGGACAATCATCAGTTATTCCAGTATGATGATGACATTTGGATTCAGACTAAAAGCGGCTTTATTACTTTCTTTAGGATTCTCTTTGTCACAAGCCCAACATCCTTTGTATTCAAGACTTTTCTAAATGGCAATTTTTACAAATCATAAGCTTAGTTTATTTGTCTTTCTTGGTTTTCCCAGTGACTGCTTTTTATTTACATGTATGTTTCTCTTTTTATCGAAAGTCAAGACCTGACTTCATGTATGCTGTTGAATTTTGAGTGAAAATTGGTTGACAGATGGAAACACATGCTTACCATTCCAGTGTTTTACCACTACACTCACAAGTTTCCACTCACTGCTTAAAAATACCTTCCATTGCATCAAATGCCACAATAACTCAAGCACAATATACAATACATCTGTGGGCTGCCCATTGTTTTTTCTTCGTCATCTCTAGTTACATGACACAGTAAGGCTCTCGTGGCAGATGAGGTTTAGTCCTGCAGCAGGCTGGTAGGTGGGAAAGGAGCCCTTTCTTCAAGTCTTTATTAAGGAAGAAGCAGACGATAGGGTTGACCCCCGCTTGGGCAAAACTCATCCACACAGTGGTGGAGAGGTACCGGTGTGGTATTGTGCAAGCCTTGACAAACACCCTCCAGTAGCAAGCTACTATGTAGGGAGACCAGAGCACCAGGAACAGTAATGTGATCACATAGAACATCCTGCCAAGCTGCTTCTCCGCTTTGAACTCCTCCATGCCTAAGAGTCGCCGGTTCTGGTTGTGCAAGCTTTGTCGTATTCCCAGCAGAGTGGGTGGCATCGGGCCCCTACCAAAACCTGCAATCCAGTTAGCAGCTGCTTGACCTGTAGCCCCTGGCCCATGAAAGGTCCAATTCTGACTGATAGCTGGCACCATCTGGACTGGCTTCATCTTGCGGTGCTTGTACTCAAAGAGAAGTAACTTCATGTAGACGACATGTGTGGCTAGAATGAGTACAGCAAGCATTAGCATGAAGCCCAGCGTGTCATTAGCCTTGAAGTAGCGATGCTCAAAAATGCACTGGTCCTCCTCACGAATGAATTTATAGGTGCCCACATCAAAAACAGGCGGGAATGCCATTGCCACAGATAGCGTCCACACCATGCACACTACCGCCACACATGTCCAAAATGTCATGCGCTTCGAGTAAAACCGGTGGTGTGCAATGGCCATGTAGCGTGTTACACTGATACAGAAGAGCATGAAGGCAGCATGGAAGCAGAAGAGCACTGCCATGAAGGCTACCACCTTGCAGCTCAGCACGCTGTAGGTCCACGCTGAGCCATTTTTTATAGACACCAGCACAAAGGGGAAGCAGATAGCTGAGCGAATGCTGTCTGCCAGGCACAGATCCAGAAGGAAATAGTAAGGTGCCTTATGCAGAGCCTGGTCCCGGAGTACAAGCAGAGAAACCACCAAGTTCCCAACCAGACTGATGCATATGATCAGCCCAAGTAGCACCAGTTTAATATACGTAGAAATAACGGAGGATGAACTTTCTGCTACCATGCCTTCTGCAGTAGCTACCACTGCTGCCATTGGCCCCACAGGCCCTTCGCTGCTCTCATTTCCATTTGCCATCCCAAATGCCCCCCCACCCATACCACCTTTTCTTTAGACCACACAGTCGCCACTCCACCGCCACCTCCCTCGTCTGCCGATTGTTCCTCCGTACTCGTGGTTGCGTCCTTTCTGTAGTTTACACTGAACAGGAACACCTCAAGACACATTGCTCCATTTCGAGCAAAGTCTCTTTGTTGTTGTGACCTCTCCTCTTGCCCTTTTAATCCTCACAGGGGCCCTGAAAGCAACCAGAAGAGATCAAGAATTAGGTGTTTGACGGCGCTTGATCAGAAATGAAAAATAATTTCAGTCATTTATGTATTACTAGCACAGATTAAAAGCACAAAACAACACGTGGCTTCTTTTTCTCTAATGAAGAAAACACATTTTTGGTGGCGACATCAAAAACATACTTAAAACATAATTAAGAAATGTTCAACACTGGATTTTTCCCGTGTTGGTCTGCAAATGAGTACTGAAAATCATCACGATTGGGCCATTTCATATATAATCAACCAAATTTGAGCAATAAAATCTCACCTGACCCCTTAAGAGTCATATTAAAAAAAAAAAAATTGTTTAAGATTTGAAATGAAATCCCATGAAAAGAAAGATGTTTTCCTTGCAATTATTGCTAATGCTTGCAATCTGAGCTTAGAGGATCTGAGGAACAAAGGATGCAGTGACAGCTTTCTTTTGTCCCTTTTATTCATTTTACTGATCTTTAGAGAGAAATATCCATTTGCTGTGACACTTGTGTTCAGTGTCATGTACCTAAAATTTAACCAAAAAATTAAACAAGGTGTGAGAAATCATTTATAAAATGATAATTACAGTTATGAAAACAATGAGTGCTAGCTGAAATGGGACATGTAAAACTATTAAATTAAATTCAATTAAAACAAAAAATATACAGGAAATATCTTTATCAGTTTGGTCAAATTTCACAACCTTTATTTTTGACTAGGGACAACTAAATCACTGTGAATAAGCTGTATTTATATCCTAACATCTACACTGAACTTTTGAAAAATATCTACTGCTAAACACTAAAGTGAAACATGATCAAATAATAAAAAGCAATAAAAAACTACTCAGATTGTACAGGTTTGATCATCACAGTGTATTCATACTTCTGATAACCTGTGTGATCTTCAACCCTTTAAAGTTTATGTTACTAATTCTGTAATTAGTTTTTTTTTTTTATAACTTCCTAACTATAATAATGCAAATTAAAAAGTGAAAAATGTCAATTCACTCCTATGTACTTCATTGAAACTCAGATATATTCAGAGTGTCTTTTTTTTTTTAACTATATTCTTTAAATATACTAAAAATCTTATATATTTAACAAAAGAAAAATATACATATGAACATAAGAACTTTAGCAGAGACACTCAACATGAGCTCAAAATGCATCTTTTTTCAACAGGTATTATTCTTGCATATCTGAGATATCTGAACTGTTGGTGAGCAAGAGCAAAGCAACCAAGGGCTCTACTATCATCGGTGTTTGTACCCTTTATAGTTTTTCTACAACCCCAACCTTTACAATGTTAATAAAAATAGATCAGAATTTTAGAATCTTAAACGTATATTTTACTTACAATAGAAAATAGAAAACACGTTGAATGTTTAGACTCAGAAAACATACCAATTTAAGACAAAATATAAGGTTGTTTTGAATTTTGATGGCAGCAACACATCAGAAAAAAGTTGGTATGGTGGTACCAAAACGCTGAAAAAGCAAGTGTTACTAAACAGAAACAGTTGGAGGAAGATTTTGTAACTAATTGGCTTAATAGGCAAAAGATCAGGAACATGATTGGGTATAAAAAAGCATCTTTGCGAGGCAGAGTTTCTCAGATGGTAAATGGTCGGGTTCTTATATAGCACTTTTCTCCTCTACCTGAGAACTCAAAGCGATACAACATGCCTCATTCACCCATGCACCTGAGCACTTTTCCCTATGCTTAAGTGCATTCTATCTAATATTTACACTCCAATGGAATCATCGAAGAGCAATTTTGGGTTCAGTATCTTACCCAAGAGTACTTGGCATGCAGATTGGAGCAGGCAGAACCTTCCAATTACTAGATGACTTGCTCTACCTCGTGAACTACAGCCACCCCAAAAGTACAGAATTTTGGAAGAATTTCAGAATAATGTTCCCCAGCATAAAATTTTTAAGACTTTGAAGATTTAATCATCTGCAGAACAAAATATTGTCTAAAGATTCAGAGAATCTGGACAAATGTCTGTAATCATCAGACCCTCAGGCAGCACTGTATTAAAAACAGACATGATTCTATCGTGGACATCACTGTGCTTGGAAACACTTCCAGAAATCACCGTCTGTGCGCACAGGTTGCTGTGGTATCCACAAATGCAGGTTAAAGCTTCACCATGCAAAGAAGTCACATGTGAATAGGCTTCAGAAATGCTGTTACCTTCTTTATGCAAAAGCTCATTTAAAGGACGGAGGCAGAGTGGAAAACTGTTCAGTGGTTCATGCTGGAAAACACGGACCTGTCCCCTGGGTTAAAAAGGCGAGAGACCATCCACCTTATCAGTGTTCATGTTTAAAAGCCTGCATCTCTGATGGTTGGGGGTGATATAGTGACTATAGAAGAGGGGACCTAAGGGTACATCTTTGCAGCCATTCCCAGACTCTCTATGAATGGTACTCATGGTCATTGATCGGTGGTCTTTGATCAACGGTCATGACAATTTTCACATTAATGATCAAGAAACTGACCTCACAGCCCATTGTTCGCCAGTGGTGCTACTTTCAGTCATTTGGCACATGTACTCTTTGTAAGGTTGCGGAAACCTGCAGTCAGCTGAGACTGGATGAGTGATGAAACGTTTCTCACACTGAAAACGCTACGTCCAGATGAACAGAATCAACTTTTTTGGGTTTTAATCATAATATTAAAAGTAGGACGGTGTCTGTCTCCTGAATCCAAACTGGGAGCTAGTTTCACAGAAGAGGAGCCTGAAAGCTGAAGGCTATGCCTCCCATTCAACATTTAAATATCATAAGACCATAAGTAAGCCTGCAGGGATTGGGGTGATACAGTACTATGAGGTCTTTAAGATAAGACAGGGTCTGATTATTCAAAACCCTGTATGTGATGATAGGATTTTAAGTTTGATTCAGGATTTGACAGGAGGTTTTTAGGACATCGTGATAATAATGAATTACAGTAGTCCAGCCTGGAAGTAATAAATGCATGAACTAGTTTTTCAGCATCACTCTGAGACAGGATATTTCTAATTTTAGAGATGTTGCGCAAATGGAAGAAAGCAGAAAATATTTGTTTAATAGGCACATTGAAGGACACATCCTGGTCAAAAAAGGACTACAAGATTCCTCACAGTGTTACTGGAGGCCAAGGTAATACCATCCAGAATAAGCATCTTGTTAGATATCGTATTTCTAAGATTTTTAGGGCCGAGTACAATAACCTCAGTTTTATCTGAATTTAGAAGCAGAAAATTAGAGGCCATCCAGGTCTTTAAGACATTCCTTCTTTCAGCTATCTGGCTTCATGGACAGATAAAGTTGGGTATCGTCTTCATAGCAGTGAAAAAGTATGCTAAGCCTTCTAATAGCAAATATTTTTATTAGAAAGGACCATTGAAGTATTTGTTCTATGTTCTATTGTAAATAAAATAAGAGTTTATGAGGATGGAAATCACTGAATTCTGTCTTTTTTTTTACATTTTACAAAGCATCCCAACTTTTTTTGAAATGATTTTCTGCATACAAACATCCCTCAGGGTAACTTGTAAGCAGTTGTTAATGTTAATGTGCATGAGCCCAGCAACAGAAGAACACTGAACAAGAATGGCATCCATAGCACGGCTGCAAGGAGAAAGCTTTGTTCTCAAAAAGAACAGTGCTACCAAGACCACACTGAAAGAAGAATAGAACACTCTTAAACACAGTTTTGTGGATAGGTCAAACTAAAATATCACTTTCTGGTTTAAATGAGAAATGTTCCATGCAGAGAAACCAGAGCACTGCATTACATGGGTGACTTAATTTGGGCATATTTTACACTTTACACTTTCGGGATGGCTAACAATCATTGATGAAACACTAAATTTAGACTTATATTAGCAAATTCAATCCCAAACCCACTTTGTAGAAACAAAACATCCTGACACTTAAAACATTTTAGCTTTGTTCAGGACTACATCAAAAACTGAAGAAGCAGTGGCGGATGCTGCTCTTCCCTGTTCATCTGGTGGAAGGGGGTTAGAGCAGAGTTTCAAATCGCTGGCTTCACTGGGTGGCAGGAATAACTGTTCCTTGTGAGTTTAACTGTAGGTACACTGGGTGTTTTTGATTTAGCACTGAGATGACAGTTGAAAACAGCAATTTGACAACCATCGGAAAACACGCAATATCAAAGGAATTCTCTTACTGACATTTCAGCTTTTATGTTGAAGTTAATTTGATAGGATTTACAAAAATACAGAGCTAAGAGCACACTGTCAACATGAATTGAAGCCCTGTTAATCCACAGGCTGGGAGCTGTGGTGAATTCTGTGAGAGAGGCTGCGCATCTTAAAGGAGGGGCTTTGTCAAGCTGAAAGTTGGTTGGCGGCGGAGGGCAGAGTCACTGTCAGGAACTGGGTAGCAACAGCAACCCAGTACCTCTAGCTTTACATCGGTGGGAGGAGGCGACAAAGCTCACTGGAGGAGATGTACATTGTTGGTTTCTGACAGCTGCACCCAGCATCAGGCTTCCCTACATGGAATCTACAGGTCTGTTAAGGACATGGGAGCCATCGGGTGCTACAGTCCAGCCTTAAGGAGGGTGGATGTCTCAAAACCTGACACAGCATTGTCTATATGCACCCAGGAGTTGGTTCTGTGTTCTGTAAATGGCACAAGCGTTAAACGATACTAAATAAGTTGGCTATCCCAGTGCTGATCAAGGCTGTATAACTGCTGGAAATCCTGTATTATTTATCATCAACATAATTTATGCTGCTCTGAGGCATGCTTCACACATTCCGATTTGCTCTACATTCAGAGGCCCTCATTTGGTGCTCACCCTGTAGAGGCTGGGGCAGACAAAGGGCAGCAGTTTTAGCAAGCTGCAACTGTCTGGGCCTAGAGGAGGATGCTAGAAAGATGCCAGCAAGAGCTTACTGCACTCGGATAAATAGACAGGCACACAGAAGCAGGAAGTGTGACATTTTGTGTAGGCAATATTAAATGGCAGTCATATTGAGCTCCTTACCTGCTGTGGGTTGCTTGTCCAGTTGTCTGTTGCAGTCTACATAAAATACGGTGATGCACCTGGCTTCTAGCCTAAAAACAGAAGCATCTAACAGTGCATGGGCAACGTTGCCGGTGGTCCAAACCCGTGTTTAAAAAAACAAAAAACAAAAAAAACCCTTTAAAAATCAAAAGATTTAAATAAGCAAAAGCAGCTTTCCTCCTTTTTTCTTGTGCATGTCATATCTTGGTGCTTTACACACAACCCGTGCCAGTGGCCAATAAGCCCCTAGTCCCATTCACAGCACACAGTATGTACGCCACCATTCAAACACTTTATGATGCATATGCTGCCAACTCCTATCTCCTGTCTATATGTTAGAAATCGGAGGCAGTAATATCCTGTAAAAGCAGCCGTAAAGCCATGTTTTGTTGGGGCTGTCAGACAGCAACAGACGCCCTGTGAATCCTCGGCTTCTCGCGGTCGTCGGAAACCTTGACGATTCCTCGCTGCACTTCCGTGCGCATTATTCCAGCCAAGTCGGAGGAAACCTCCTGTGTGTTGTTCATGAAATCCTTTAGCATGTCGAAGCAATACAGGGCTTCTGGTTAGAAAAAATGGTTAGCTTGCTAACGTGCTGAGGCCAGAAAGCTCCAGGCTGCGCGATGACACGGAGATCAGTCCTCATTGTGTCCCGCAGCCTGTCAGCAGCCAGGCATGATGAACAAGAGCATATGTGGGATAACAGCGTAGATGGAAATATCTCCGGCCGTGAACTGGCAGATGGAAATGCAGTATGCAAAGCAGGACAGCTTCTGTGGCCCCAGCTTCTGTAATGAGCACCAAAACAGGCAGTTCCTGCTGGTATCGGAGTGATTTTAATCCTGTTAGTTCCACGGACAGGGCCGATCTGAAGCATTGGGCATGAGGGCACCCTTCCCCCATGGACACACACATTGTATTTAAACTAACATCAAACGGTCTATCCTTATGACTGCTGCTTATTTCATCTGTAAAGATTAAAAATAAATAAATGCATTTTTTCACAATTAAGCTTCAAAAAATGAGACAGTAAATCAAATCCTTTTGATGAAACCTAAAATTGACATGGAATCTCATGTATTTTTACAGATTTGTTTATGTTAAATAAAAGGTGTGTGAAAACAATGAAATTACTTAATAATACAGTCAAATGCTGTTTTAATACTGTTAAATATCCCAATTCTTTGATCTTCGGGCTGAAGGAAGAACAGCACTCGGTGTTTAATGCTCAATCAACAATCTCATTATTCCAGACAATACTTTGAGCATTACAAACGTCCAGACGGGAGATGTGGACAGGAGGGTGTCCGCCAGATCTCGAAGTGTCTGACCGTTTCTCACATTTTTATAGCTTCGCCCCCCCTCCACACTGAACATTCACATTCTTTCTATCTCTCAGCGAGCTCAAGTTACAACCTTGGCTTCCTGTGCAGTCTGTTTTGTTCTTTCTAATCAGACAAATAAGGCCATGATTCCCTGCAAACAGTATTTCTTATAAATCAGCAGTATAATGCATCATAAAACAGTGTACTATCCCATTCCTGTTTTCTTTCTCAAAATAAACAATCAATTAAATCAAACAATCAATCTGCTGGTCCTTCTCTAGTCTAAACAACAGTGTTTCAGTAACTTTCCACTAGAAGATGGTCCCCTGTTATCTACTTTCTCTCAGGCAAGCGTGAGTGAGAGTCTACAGCATTCTACCCCCAAGGACACATGGTCCAATGCCCTTATTTTCAGGGCCGTGTCCACTTAATACTACACTACATGGTTATATGGCATTTTAGTTAATATAAAGCATAAAATTAAGGCACTTTAAATAATTTTATCTCAACA
>VUQG01021368.1:54601-72997 GCA_015106755.1 Etia nguti | reverse complement strand
GTAAGAAAGAGGAAGAGCTTTTGCATGTCTGTGTGAGAGATTCGAGGTCTTGTTTAGAAAAGTACAGTTTGCATTTAGATAGAGGAAGATTGAGTGTAACGCCTGCGAGTGCCTGTATTTGTGTGTGTGTGTGTGTGTGTGTGTTTGCGTTCATGCTTTTTACATTTTGTATGGATTTTTATAATTTTATGGAACCGCTATAGATAAGAAAGCCCACAAAAATACAACATGAATGTCTGAAGACGTGCCAGCCAGTGAGTGTGTTTTTAGGTCGGCACACGTGCATGCACACTTTACAGTGATTGTTTCATAAAGGGGTTTGAGAGTGGTATGCTATTTATCAATATTTTCCATATGCTTGCCGCATTGACTAGACAGACTAAATTACCGAGCCAATACTCAGCGTAAAATACTGTATAAGCTTCCCAAATGAATGAATCACTTGCTATAATCTAACTTACAGAAAGAGAAAAAGACAAGAGGAAAAACAAGAGGGAGAAGAGGATAAATACATTGTGGGGGAGGAGAGAGACAGGGGAAGTTACAGAGAGAAAGTGAATGAAACCTGGCTTCTATTTGCACAGTGTTCCTCGCTGCTAAATACCAGGTTAAATTGTATAAAATGCCATGGAGGCTTTTCTCGAGGTTTGCAAAACACTCCATGTACGGCGGATTTGCAACGGAAATGCGTTTTGGTTGTTTACATTTAAATTGTGCTCATTTCTATGTAGAGATGTTACATAAGCCACACTTTGCTTTCCAAAACATCAGACTTTCAATTAACCAGTATCAACTGACAGACGGGTAAAATGAGAAATGGTAAAAAGATCATTTAAGAAGAAAATGAAAGGGTTGAAGTCATTGGGGGGTATTTGTGTGCGTTTGCACATTCGAGGAAGCTTTTTCATACATGAAAGTTTGAGTGGGCTTTAAGATGACAGAACAAAAGAAGAAAAAAAATCCCTCACTCTAAAACTAGGCCAATATCAACCTTAAAACGTCATACATACTTTCCAAATCCTTTGTGAAAACACTCACAATGTAAGTTTATTTATTTTAACTGGAGACAGGAATTTTTTGATACTTATAGTTTGCGGTGAGGTAACTGTTTCACAGTTAAATGATTTACTGGATTACTGATTCAACAACAGCTGTATAGGGTGTACCCCACCTTTTGCCCGGTGGGTAAGTGATAAGCAATAAGAGGATGGATGGATAACATCAAACAACCTTAGTAATTATCAGGACTCACCAAAATGTGTCACATGATTTCATCTTGTCCTACTTAGGAAAACTCTCTTTTACTTGTTGCTGATCAGAAACAGGTTTCCTAGGAACAAAATGTTCTCATTTTAAATGACCAAAAAGCATATTTTTGATCCCATTAAAACAGTCTATATAGTACCAAAAATGAAATATCTAACCCTATACAACAAAGAGACATTTTGATAGAATTTTGGTTGATTTTGTTTCAGCTATAATGGGATTAGGCAGATGGATGATGCCACGACTGAAAGTCATCATGTTTAGCCAGACACAGTATCTGCAACAGTGTGGTTTTGTCAAAAGATGAATAAGTAAAAAGCCTCCTGTTAATGCCAGCTCTCTATCAGAAAGCACATCTACCTGCATTTAAGAAAATGAAAGTGCATATTGCCCACTGACGGTGGAGTCCATCATCTGTTATCCCTCAATACTTTAATAACTTGTGGTAGCTTAATATATAGTAGGTACAGTCAATCAGAAAGACTAATAAACTTCTGCTCACTGTGTGAGACAGAGTGGTAGCTGAACACACAGATGTTCAACACATGCGCACACACGTACACACTCAGGTAAAAAAAAACATCTGTCCTCCAGAACTGAAGTGGTGAAGGATGCTCGTTGACAAGGTGATTGATGCCGCTGTTGTCATCTTCTGACTCTTTCTCTCGCTTTCTTTCTGTCTCGTTCTCACTCTCTCTCCGCCACAACATTGCAGCTTTCTAAACAGAACCATCAGCAATAATGAACACCGGTCCAGATGTCCAGTAAATTTTACAACAGTTGGCCTGTCAAACCGCGAGCACAAGCACACACACGAGTACACAAAGACGTAGCACACACGAATAGGATAAGAATGCAAACATAACACAGAGAAGAACTAAATCGCTTGTGAATTGTTCTTATTGAGCTGTTCGTCTGCAAAAAACAGATGTTCAAGAAGAAGGTAATTGGACAGTTTTTAAGGCTTTTAGAGACTTACGCAAAATCACAGAATGTTATATCCTTACGCATCGTTTAGCTTTGGTAATCAAGCACAGTAGATGTTTGTGCTCACAGAAAATTAAGAGAAGAAGCATTTTATGAAATGGTAAATGCTATTACCATCCTGAGATGAGATTTTTGTATTACTGTGGGGGATTTTTTTTATTGCACAGTTATAATCAAAATAAACACAAATCCATTGTGCAAGTACAAAAACATGTTTCTGCAAATAAAGCGGCCAAAACCAACTTGAACTCTCAAATTATGATTACAAAAGCATTTACTGAGTGGAATGCTAATTAATAGTATTAGTAGTGTTTGTTTTAAGAGGTCTGACAATCGTTATGTTTCTCTAAGTCTCACTGAAAAGCATAACAAAATTCCAAACTGGATAAACAGGCAGTGCATGAAAAGGCCCTCTGTGGACAGACTCTATACTATGGCAGGTTGAAACATTGCTAATGAGCTCTGCAGCACTGACATTAAATATCACTATCGATAACTTCTTAGGTTTCTCCTGTATGACTTACAACATCTCCTGCATTCTCCGAGATCTGCAGATCATTTTACTTAATCAAGGCAGAATTGTACATCTAGTAGATCTTTATAAAGAAGAGCCTTTTTAGTGTTCACAGTGATTCTAATGGAGGCCCAAACAATCAAACTGCTGACCTGATGGAAAATTTAACACAGATATATACATAAGTAGACTGCATAAACCAAAAAATTATACTTATCTGTCAGGACCTACTGTAAGGACCTCACAGTGCATCACATAGTTGTTATGCTGCACTCCATTTGAAGTGGCAAGGTGGAGATCCCTGGTTCTGAGTCAGGATTTTCATCTGGAACGCCCTCAGAAGTAAACACTAGTAAAACTCGAAAACATGTAATATCTGCTATCAATTTTGTGTACTTGTGACTGGCTAAAGCCACACAAAGAGCACTGATCAGGCTCTATCTGCAAGCAGCGGTAGTTTTAAGTCCAACAAACAAACAAAAAACAGGTTCTGAGCTGTATTGCTAGTGATGCATGAGTGGCTCTATTGTGCTAGGGAGCAAAGCACTGCATTTCTCGCAGCTTCTACTGGAATGCAGTCAACTCAGGAGTGACATCATTCCCGGCTCCTACATCCGACTTCCGTGGTCAAAAGAGCGCATTACCTTTCCTGGACAGTTGAAAGCTCAAGGAACTCTAGGTGAGCAGAGAACAGAAGTAAGAAGCGAGCACAACCCTATATGCCGGGAAAACGAAGTGAACTAGTGAACTCCCACACTGAGCAGAAATGAAATGACACATGACACATTTAGTAGGTAAATGACATAAATATTTTCCTTTATTTTCATTCGTATCTTGCAGGGCGAGGGAAATAAATACGACAGTAGGTGCGTGCCTTGTTGGCATACTGTTGGGCAGACATCCACAAGCAAAAAGTGACCACCATATGTGTATTTGGAGCAATGATTAAATGAAGGAAAGAAAGCAGGCTGAAATATCACGACATGTCCATACAAGGACCAACTACATAGGGAGGAAGAAAAAAAAAAGGCAGAAACACTCAGTGTTGAAGTGAGAGCGAAAGAGAGTAAACGAGAACAGAACGGCCATGTGGGAAAAGCTTTGATTATAATTGGAATTATAATTAGAGAATAATGATAATGATAATAATAACTATACCATTTTGTTTGAGGCCAAAGCTATCAGCAACTCTCTGCATTAACAGAGAAAAGCCAACTTCATCTTTTCTTCTCCTTTTGCATTCCAGCGATAACCCTAGCACAGTTTAATTTCAATATATTCTATCTGAGGACAAATTGAAAAAAACATATTTTAGTGATTGAACTATCTGTAATACATACAGATAATTGCAAGGAAAGCTAGAAATTGGAGCCACAGGAGGTGCTAATCATGAAGCTGTCGCTGATTTTTGTACATCTTACTCACAGGACACTCTCAACTAGTCATTTATTTGCCAAATATGTAAAATAACTTTTTTTTTTTTGATCAAATACTTCAGTAATTGTGATCTTGACACCACAGGGGGTGTTACAGCATGCAGCACTTTAAACCAGGAAGGAATTTAATCAGAGTCACAATTTCTTTGTGATTCATAATATTCAGAGACATTTTCAGTTCATGTGTGCACCTGCTTGCTTGAATTCTTGCACATAAAGGCAGAGAGAGGAAGAACGGAAAGACTGAAAAACTGGAAGAGATGACAGGGTCAAGGGTAGGGAATAGTCTTTTTTTTTACCCCCAAAATGACACAAAATATTGTGCATTTCTTATCTGTAGCAGTCACACAAACCTTGCTATGGAACGAGGGCCTAATAGGTTGACTAGCTGAATGACTGCCTGAAAGGATGGATGGCCGACTCGCTGACTGACTGGCTGACAAGCACAGCGACTTTCTATCCATCCACCAGCCTCTCTCCCTGTCCCCTTACTCTGTGTGTGTCTGTCTGCTTGTCAGGCCCATTAGCTCATTAGGCAGAGTGTGTGATTGGAATAAGAACTAAGCTAGCAGTAATCTCTAGGCTATGACACACACAGACAGATGGACAAACACACCAATCCTTTCTTTGTCTGTTTTTGTCTCCGTTTGCCCTTTCTCAGTCTTTCTGCTCTTTCTTGTTGACTTCTTTCTCTCTTCCACATCGCATGTTTTCTTTGTTTCCTCTCCATGCTTCACATCCTGCATGTGTCTAATTCTTCCTTTCTTTCTTGGTCTCTAGGCCTTGCAATTTTCTTTCTTCTACTACACCGCCATTAGGAAATCACCAGTACGACTAATAAAATATCTATAATAAAGGCCATAAAAGTGAACAAAAGGCTATATTAAGATATTAACTGCCATGTAGTGCACTATTTTATCCACAACTCTACACAGCAGCAGCAGAGAACAAGGTATAGATTACACGTAATGATCATTGTTGGAGAAAACTTCTGAAGCTACTATAATTTTCTCCCATAGCTCACACTAAAATGCTCACACTAATTAGGATTTTCTTCCTACAAGTGGATGCAGCTGGCATAATTTGGAGGCATGGCTTAATGCTAAGTAGGCATAAGTATCCAACCATACATTATGAACATCAGGAAACAGGCTAATATACACTATGAATTTTTAAAAAGGCTGCAAATGACTACGAACAGCTGCCAGTAAACATCATACTGCGAGCTGTACAGAAGGACAGCTCCTTTCTGTTCTTTCAACCATTAAAAAGTTACTTTCAGACGTGCACGGTGGTTATTTAAGAAGTTTCACAGTTAATGGAGTAATAGGCATAAATATTGCAATCTAATTTACCAGATGCATTGTGCACCAGGTCCTTTTAACACTGAAAAGAAATCTCACTGTTGATCTCTCTGCTAACAGGAACAGCTGGAGTCCCTAAATAATTTTTATTACAGCTTTAGTCAGGCAGCTAGCCTCAGTGTTGTGATTCAAAGGTCACTGATTTGAAAACACTGACCAAGCAGGAATGTTCTGTGAGTAATGCTACCATTGTGCTGCCCTTGAGAGAGGAAAACAGATTTTGCATAATCTCACAGGAGAGCACAATTTCAAAAATGTGCAGCTCTTGCACAGGGAATAGCGGTATCAATTTCAACCTGGATTTTTTATTTTTTTTTGCTCACATATGAGTCCATACTTGGTAATGCCTACAGACAGTTCTTTCACGGTAACAAGACCAGGTCCTAAAAAAATGGAGAGAAAGCACAATAACTTTAATTTCAATAGTCAGCAGGATATCAAAGCTGCATGTATAGAATTAATAGTCCTGTCTGATAAAAGTCCACAAAAAAAACCCTTCAATAAAGCATTTTTCCCAGAGTAGGTAAGTGGATATACGTGTCACTCTGCCTGTCATGAACCTCAGTTGTGAGTTAGATGTGTCACTCCAGGAATCCTAAAAAGAAAGTTACTGGAGAATTACGTAACAACAAAGGTGCCAAAGGGCCAGCAAAGAGTCAGGACTCATCATGTTGTTGCACTGATACACGTATCTCGGTTTTCACTTGCATCAGGTTGACAGTTTTGTGTCGACGGGCACTTGTTATTGAAGATGCAGGGAAACATACTTAATTCTTGGTGTATGTCCATGTTGCACATTAACAAGCTTTTTCACATGTTTTGGTAGGATGAGCTAGAGGCTTTCATCAAGTTTGCACTCCGATGCTTTCATTAATGAAGCAGTTTTTTTGTGCATGCATAAGAAAAGTATGATCTGGAGGGAAAGCGCTTAAAATCTTTTTTATTCAAGGCAAAGTAACAAAACTTTTTTTTTTTCCTTAATATCAGATTAAGAAGGTATTTCTATGCATGTAGTTGTTCAGAATGACTATTAAGACTAAAGTTTTGTCCCTCGCTCAATTCATTTAGATAATGCCCAAACAGTTCCCTAAAGGTGTCACAAAGATAGATCAACTGCGGCCATCTCTGGCACTACAGAAAGAAGTCTTCCATAGATCAGCATTCTTTATAGCTGTGTCTCTGTCTCATAATCACTGATGGCACATGTTGTATATGAGTGCACAGGATACAGTCATAGCTCTCTGAGCTGGCTCATCTCCCCACTCCTTCTCTGTCTTCGTGACTTTGATAATGTCTCGCTTTTTCTCTCTTGCCCACTTTTTCTCTGTCTTCTGTTTACATCTCTCTTTCTCCTTATGTCTCCATCTTTCTGTCTTTTTCTCTTTCCCTCTCTGGCTATTGGTTCCTATGGTGACAGGCCTCTGGTGCGTTCTGTTCTGTTGCTATGGTAACTGACCTACAGTTGGAATCCTTCTCTCTGATCTTGGTGCCCCGTCATTAACGTACATATGGGTGTGTTTATGTTTATTACATTTTGTAGCAGTAACAGTCATCAAACATACAGTGAAGTCCATTGTTCATAAATGGAGTAGTTCACACGTGAGGTTGAAACTAATAGATGGAGAAGAAGGATGGAAAAATGGACAGAGGGACAGATTTGAACATGAGACTCAAAATCAGCTCTAAGGTTACTATGGTCAAAGTCCTGCCAGAAGCAAGTCTTTCAACTTCTTCATACTCAGTTATTATGAAGCCTCATCTAAACTAATTTTAACTTCAAAGATCACCAGGACACAAAAACTGCAAGAATACTTTGTTTGTAGAAAACTAAAGTTTTAAACTTTTAGCACCATAGTCTCCATTGTGGCGTTATCCCATAGATTTCAAATGAGGATTCACCTAATCCTATCTCTCTTATAATGTCATTTCTATGTCATGTGCCATGATTTTACAAATATATAAAAGTTATGACGCTGGCACACCACTAACATACAGCATTTTACTGCCTTGTAACTTTAATGTGGCAAAAATGTTAGCAATCTGGTGCCTATATTTACACATTTAGCCGACATTAATTTAGAATTGTGTCTGGCAACCTGGTGAAACGGTCTGTTTCTGTTTAGCTCAGCATCAGTTCCTAAGGGAAATGTCTGGCTCTTTAGCTGCTTAATGTTCACCAGCTTGTCACTAAGTTAGTCTGCTGTTTGGTCCTGAGCAGGACCACAGTTGGTTTATCAAAGCTGAAAACAACTGGCTTCTCAGAGAGCCAAGAGACTTAGAACAGTAATGTTATGTGCTGTACAACCAAAATAATGAGCTGAAAGACAGCAAGTGCCTTCTAGACCTGAGGAGAACTGCTGAGTGAGATAACAATTCAAATTTGAGTTTGTCACTACAAGTGATCCTTCCTTTGTTGCACTCATTTAACCTGGTGTTTCTATAAAAATGTACAACTTTAATGAACATTTAAAGTATTCTGACAACAAATACAGGTGTCCGCTTGCACACAAACACACATCATAAATGTGTCTTTTACATATTTGCTTTCTGCAGTGTTGAGATAAACCTCAGAATCAGAGCTCTCCTCTTCGTGGTTAGGTACCTCGAATGTCTTATTCTGCATATCGGCCCTTTATATATGCACAGAGGCGTATCTTCACAGAGCACAGGACTGGCAGGAATGCAACACCCCTGGAGGAATTTGGAATTCAATGCCTTGTTCAAGGGCACTTTAAAACTGTTCGATGTGCTCCCACCTTTCACTGCAGACTACATCGTCCTTTCAAAAACTTTTCTTCAGAAGGGATAGAGAAGAGGACTGCAGTGAGTGCGGTGTCACCAGACTCTTTTGTGATTCTGTGCTATGTTCAAGGGCACTTTAACCTGAAACCTCCAACTGGTCCTATCTCACACCTGAAGCAAGAGACTTGTTAGGGCTGGAGATTCAACTAGCACCCCAGTTCTTGCTTAAGCAGTGTATCTTGAGGGTTTCTCTTTGTGTCTTTCAAGTATGTAATCCTATATTAAAGCACAAGGTCACAGTAATGCAGTTTCTCAGGTCACAGAGCATATAATATGTGGAGAAAATGCAGTAGTGATATTGCTGTTTTCAGACTGAGCTTTAGCTTTAGCATTCAGAAGACAATGGACATTGAAATGTCAACCACACATTAAAAGAAAGCGCTTAAAGAATCCAGAATCCAAATCTACTGGAGAATGATAAAACGGCAAAGATGGTGATTGAAGTATAAAGTATAATGTCCTTTTTTCAGATGTATCCAGCATCTCATTACATGCAAGGTATCCTTTGGCTTCGGTGTTCTGATGCACTCACAACATCAATATCTGCCACTTAGAGACCTACAAAGTCTGCATTAGAAGGCTGTAAAGATGGTCCTGACATAACTTGAAATGTGTTTTGCATTTTGTTCTGCATTTTTTTCCACCACTAGTTCATTTGGGTAGGTTAGGTTTGGGCACTTAAAACTGGTTAAAAATTTAAGACTGGGAATGGCAGATCGCTGTCACTGACCAGAGGCACAGATGCCCAAGAACTGCATTGTAAATAAATGAACCACACAGCTGATTTGACAAATCCCCGGGGATGAGAACAGACTCAAAGTTATGTGCTGCACAGAGGGTTAATAACCATAGCTAATATCCAACCTTCAGTCAGGCTAAAATAATGCATAATAATAATACAGAATACACAATGCTACAATATAAAAATGTAACTTTCTAAATAAACACCAAGAGGCTAAAGATGGTTGCTAAGTCGCAAGACTGTCTTCTGCAAGGCCCTTGATATTATCATAAACCCCAGAACAACTACAAAGTGGCCCATCGCAAAATTACAACTCGAAACCGAAACCTTGGCTGATTGTGACCTACACCCGTTTTCACACCTTGGCTCGTGTGATTAGGTAGAGGATCATTAGGGGATCCATTGTCCCTCTTGGGGGGACACTCCCACAAGGCTTAATCTGGGATTCTCCACCATTTGACCCTAGAACTGAAGAAGCTTCTCAGATGAGAGGTGAAACGTCTTCAAGCAACTTAAAGAGGTCCAGACACTTTTCTTTCCAAGCTCCTTAGACAACATTACAACATAACTTATTAAATTTTGTCAGTGCACTGACATTTAGAAAAGGCCCATCACTGAGAACTTTTCTGAAGTGAAGGTAGGTGCTGTAATTGCATTATCGTTGATGAATGACTTCCATGTCCAGTTTCTCTTCTCCGTGGTTTAGTTCTCACCGACTTCCGAGTTAATTGGTTAACAAGGGCTGTAGAGGCAGGGTTAATGACTGATATGCTAATTATCACCATAGCAACACAGTCACAGCAGGAAGCAAAAAGGCTGTGACTAGTGGCCAACTCATCTGATATCCCATTCAGTTTATCCCCTCTCTCTCGTTCTCACTCCTTTCTCTTTCTGCAGACTCACTCTCCCTCTCATCTGAAATCCCCCTCATCGCAGCATCTCCACTCTTCCTGCTGTCACTCAGTTCTCCCTCGTGTCCATGTTTTGCCTTTTCCTGTGTTCTATGTGTATATTGCTTTTTTTTACGCTTTACTTTTGGTTTTATGAGGTTTAAATCATTGTTGCTCAAGGCTAAAAATGAAATAACATTGAAAGGTAGAGTCGTACTGAGGCAAGAGCTATGCTAAAAAAAGCCAGGACACATAACAATGACACGCACAACAATAAATAAAGTATAAATCCAATTTCTTAGCAACCACTTATCTACCTCTGTCTTCATTACTCAGCTATATGACTCGTGTTCAGACAAATTTTCATGTCTCTGTCAGCATAAAGTGGCTAGAGACTCACCGAGGCTCCTTTAAAGGATTAATAAAAACACAGTTTCTTCTCATGCCCCTAAATGTAACCATATCTGGCTGCATCTCCTTCCTAATGTTCACTTGCTGTCTATGTGAGTCATTGCTTTTTTGACAACTCTGTCAACACGAGGAGATAAGAGACCACTAGTTAATTACTAGTCTGTTAAACAGAAAGACAGGAGACACGCCCTCTTCCATATACAGAAGATTTAGGGGAAAAAACTGTGAGACAGCCTTTGTTTGATGTTGATGGCACACAATGCTCTGAAAAGTCTTAATGAGCAGTGTAGATAACTTAGTTATTAACCAAAGATCCAGCATGACAGATGAGACTAATTGGGAAAATCATACCAGCGGGGGAACACGCAGTCTCTGTCTATGCCCCTCCATGTGTTTCGAAATCGACTATGAGATAATGAAATCTAGTTTTTGTTTTTATTGCTCTGTTGCAATCTGTAGATTCTTGGCTCCCAACCCTGTCAACAGGATGATAAGCTATCTTCAATTTTCCTAGCCCTAGTTATTCATTATATGATGGATGTGTTTGGCTGCCATCCATTGCTACCGCTAGCGTATAACACTAGAAGGCGAAATACCAGAAGTAAAACAATACGGAAAAAAATTCAAACCACCGTTAATTGTGGAAAAAAGCACAAAAGACATTAAAAATACTAAATAGGAGCAGGCATTTACTGATATGCACAGGCCAACTGTTGTCTTCTCGAAGGATTGATGTCAGGAGTTGATCCTGCCACGTCACCAAAGCGTAGTTAGGCAAATGAATTGATACAGAAAGCAGAACAGTAATAGTGCATGAGAGCCCAGTACAAAGTACCAAAAAATCTGCCCTTTGGGGGTTTCCCTTTAGTTTAGATTATATACAGTCATGTGATAAAGAAAGTTTCCACAGGACTGCACGGTCCTGTGGAAAAACTAAATACACCCATGATTCAACAGCTGATAGAACCACCTTTAAGAGCAACAACTTGAAGTACTCATTTTCTGTATGACTTTATCAGTGTGGAGGAATTTCAGCCCTCTCTTCACTTCGATATTGATCCAATTCTTTGAGGTTTGCGGAGATTGATTCATGCACAGCTCTCTTAAGGTCCCAGCACAACATTTCTAACAAGTTGAGGTCTAGACTTTGACTGGGCAATTGCAACATCTTGATTCCTCAGCCATTCTGTTGTAGATTTGCCTCTGTGCTTAGAATCATTGTACTGTTGAATATCCCAATTTTGGCCATGCTCTAGCTTTCAGACAGATGGCCTCACATTGAGTTCTTTGGTATACAAGGGGTTCATGACTGACTTAGTGCCCAGGTCCTGTGACTGCATAACAGAACCCAAGTCACCACCCTTCCATCACCGTGTCTGACAGTTGGTTTGTGTCACAAGGTGTTTGTGCTAAAATGCTGTGTTTTTTTTTTTTCTTTTTTCTTTTGCCAAACGTGGGGCTGGGCATTACAGCCAAAGATCTTCACTTTGGTCTTGCCAGCCAAAAGGCATTGTTCCAGAGATCTTGTGGTTTGTTCAGATGAAACTTTGTAAACCTAAGCCGTGCTGTCATGTTCTTTTTAGAGAGAAGCGCATACTCCTGGCAACCCTTCCAAACAAGCCATACTTCTTCAGTCTTTTTCTAATTGTACTGTCATGAGCTTTAATATTTAACATGTTAACTGAGGCCTGTAGAGACTGAGCTTTGGCTCTTGGGTTTAGTGGAGTTATTGTGAGCATTGCATTGTCTCACCTTGGGGTGAATTTGCTAGAAGATTGTGGCATTGGCATTCAGATATCAGAGTGTCAAAACTTTTATAGAGGTGGTCAAAATGCATTTGGTTAGCAGCACATGGCAACTACTTACCCTCTTAATTCCTATTGTTCGCATGGAGTCCTGTGAAAAGTTTTTTCTCTTTCTAGACATCAAAGCATTGTATACCTATTTAAGTGGATCTCTAAAAATAAATGAAACTGCAGATGAGCATAATATGGGCACTTTTAATTAATGTCTGGAAGCACAGACAAGCCCACACTGCAAATCCATTCTCAGAAAGTTGAGAGCACACATGCCAGCACTTGTTCAGGCAGACTTTCATTAACTGATTGTCATTTACTGTTTCATTCCTACTATACCATTACTGCTTTATTAATACTCGACAAGTAGCTTTAAATGAGATTCATGCAGGTTTGAAATATTGTTTTTCTAAACTCACTATTACTCTGATGATTTATGTGTGCCAGATAAAATTGCTGCCACTTCCCTGCATCTTGTTATTTCATTGCAATTCAATATTCTATATATTTATGATATATATGGCTATAAAAGTAGATGGATGCAGATTCATTAGGCTCTGTAAAAATTCTGAGCACTGCCCCTTATCCACCAAATCTGACTGTAAGCTTTAATTTGTCAATTCATTTTTGTATCTTTGATGGCACTTCTCAAGCATCAAGTGAAACTTTAAAGCTCCATTGATTCTTCTGTGTTGTTCTGCATTTTCAGCTACAGACAGACAGATGGTCTCCTCCGGCTCTGTTACAGAGCAGATGTCGAGAGCAGCACCAGTCACAGAGACAATGTGACCTACCTTTTGATCCACAGATGCCCCACACTGCACATGCCACTGCACTGACCTATCAAAAGTGTTGTGGTTGGTATGAGGTCTCTGTTAAATTAACCCCTAACCAAGTTGAGAATAAGAAATGCAAATACAAGTTGTATGAGCGCCATAGCATGACGCAAGCAAATATGCAACTGAAAGAGACAAAGCTCCAAAAAACAACTCAACCAAACCCTGGTATGTTTACTAATCAATACTTATGAATGAACCCGGGGCAAATCTGCCACTTCAGCAACAAGAAACAAGACAAAGCAATTCAAACTATAAAAGTAATCAGTTTCTCAAGAATCAGACAAACTGATTCTTGATTCTTCTTGATTGCAGTTCTTCAAGATTAAGTGTCCTGTGAAGAGGTGCACATCACTTGCTAAGCTTCTGACTCAACCATAAAGAAAAGGTTTAGATGGGTAGGTGGAGAAGTAATTAAAACATGTTGTGTCAAAACAATATCCATGACTAAAAGTGTTTGGTGTTGTTTATCTCAAAGTCATCATCTGACCCTAATGGCTTCAATGTTTTTCCCACAAGACTCGTGAAGTTAAAACACACATCATGTGCAAACTTTTCTTTTCACCTAAAACACAGAGACCCCACAGAAGTCACCCAATCATGGATTCAAAAGTGCGTTGTTGGCACTGCATAGCACATTTTGGTCCATGCATAAGATTTTTTCTTTTTTTTTCTTTTTTATTGGCAGATATTCTCGACATAGTCTAATAAAGATGCTAGAACTCTATCACAACATGACCTTGTACAAGCGATCTTTGGAATACATGGCCAAATTTCAGACAACTGTCAAAAATTCTTGGCCACTAGAGCTATGAGAGCCAAGGTTTTACTTCAGTTCTATCAGGCCTGTTGTGATTTGGTAAACAACAAACACTGAGAGTGAAGGAGAGACAAGCGCCTGATAAAAAGTAATCATCCACGCCTTGAAAATCTGCAGCAGGCCTTGACATTTTGGTGGATGACGTGGTCATCATCTTGCTGCATACAGTATTGACTGTTGTCCTCCATCACTCAGCCTGTGTTTGGGCATTGGAGCAGGGCTTTGATGCAGGAAACCATCAGCATTTCCATTGCTCCACCATCTGTCACTGCAAGAAAGGCTGAAATCTCAAGCTCCATGTCTGCTGGAACAATGGTGCCCTCTCCCTGCATTTGTTTAAGAGCACTTAGATTCAGGGGACGAAGCAACCCAGTGGATTTATAGACATTTTCCACTTGTGGAAAAAAAAAGTTAAGAATAATTAATGATGAGATGTGGATTTTGTTCATATTACAAGTACTGTATATTAAGCCGTGGGTGCGCACACAGACAAATATGCAGAAGTGATGGTCAAAGAGCAGTACTTTTTAAGCCCAAAGGGGGGGAAAAATGAGGTTACTGTTCCTCTCTTTCCCTTCTTCCTCTGCCGTTCACCAGCAATATTTCTCCATCTCTCTCTGTTTCTCTCTCTTTCTCTGCCCTGGGCAATATCATGATAATAAAAGCTAAAGAATACCTTTGAGTTTGGATTCTCTCTACTTCTCTTTGCCCCCTTTGGCCTGCCATTATCACACACACACACACACACCTATACACACACACACACACACACACGGTTGTGATCAACTCACAAGTGTACAGTATACACACAAACACATGCACAAACACACACAATAGTATATCAACTTGTGACTGAATTACATTTTGACTGATAGTGCTCTTGAGGGCAAAGCAATGATAACTCACCTGTATGTGTGTCTGTGTGTGAGTAGGTGGGTGGGTGGGTACCTTTAGTTAGGTAGGTACAAGGTTGCAGGATTTACTTGTGTGCGTGTGTGCCATTGCTCAGGGCTACAATAATAAAGGAGATAGGCATCCTGAAAGACTATGCCTTTACTGCAATGCTAAGGCTGCCAGGCTGTGCTAACACAGCCAGCACGCAGCTAAAAATATGACAGTGAAAAGTTTCCTTTAGTCCATATTCTTTTCTTCTTCTTGAGTTCTGCTTGACAGACATGCATGCACTCACATAAGAAAGGGTATACTCATGCTTTGTTTTAATCTGACAAACTTTGAAGTGATGAGAATTGAAACCTTTTTATATTTTTAGAAATTAAAATAAAGTTTTTCCATGGTGCAGTCATTGCAAGGAAAAGGTTACTGTAGAGCTAAGTCGGGTTTTAAGAATTAAGGAATACAGCAGTTTAAATCAAATTATTCTGACTACAAAAGGTGATAAATCATTATAACTCTAACGCCTGCGTTGTGTCACTGAATATAAGGAAGCGTCTTCTGTAGATTTTTCTAGGCTGTCAAAACCAATCTGAAATGTATAAATACTGTGTTTTCCAAAATGATGACAAAGTAGATCATAAGACATATTGGCTTGTTCAGACACACTGTTGGACTAATCTGCTATGTAAACGCTGTTTTGGTAAGAGTATGATCCATGCTAATCTCTTCTAGTTTCAAAGATTTTCTCTGGAAAAAAAACAACCCTGCAATTTTTAAAAGGAGCATATCCATTCAAACAGATTTTTCCCAGATTTTGTCTCCATTCATCCAAAAGCTGTTGTGATTTCTCCTCCAAGACAACATTGTTCATGCCATTTCCAGCAAAAAAAACATAAACTGGTGGTGAGGATAGCTTATACTGTGCTTCCAGTTAGTGCCAGAATTTTGTTTAAAGCAGCAGCCAGCACAGCATGTACATGAAGCTTTTATAGGGAGACTTCTTTCATTTGCCTTTATATTCTGATTTCTATTTACAGAACAGAGAAAACAAAATGTAATATTTAACTGTTAACTAAACTCTGTACATAGATTTAAACAAGTCGACTGATGTCAATAAGTAGCAGGAGCTTGCTCTCACACACACATTACAAATAGCTGACTTCAGTTTTTGAACCAGAGGAGGAAAATAGTTGTGCAGCCTACAGCGTGGATTTGGAGATTATTTTTATTGTACTGCTCAAAAGGACAAGAGCGTGATGGGGAATTGGAAACTGCATCCATGACAGAAATAACCTCATCATGCTTCTAACACAACTTTGGCTCTTTGCAAGCACCTGCATAAACAGCATGCTAACGCTAAACTACCCAAGAAAACTTCAACAGGTAAAAAAAAGGATGAGCGTTTGCACGACTGCAAGCCGTTTCTACCTGTTCATGTTTCTATTATGGAATCACTGTGGCGATCGCTTTGAAGTCTCTTTGTGCTGGTTTTCGTCTTTGCTTTGCGTTGTCAGCTTTGTGTTCATATCTAAATACCAAGAAAAAGATCATATGCACAACCTCATTAGGATGAGGGTTTGTTTTGGTGTGTGGGACTGTAGTCTATAGATTTATATTGTTAAATGGGAATTATGAGACAATGCATTTCAGGTCATTTTATGAAGAAACACAAAACTAATGTAAGGAGTAGTGTAACAGATTATTTTCTCCTGCGAGTAATTAAGTTATGTTCTGTATAATATGTGTAAATGCATTACTTTTTTTTGAGTAATGACCACAACACTGATCACAACAAAGAGGGAAAATACCTCCAACGTGCACAAACATATGACCACACATCATGCAATTAATTTGCACAAATGTAATGTGCAATTTTTTATTATTATTATTAAATCATAAAAACGTTCATCATAAAAGATAATGGGAAAACAACATAGCACAAAAACTAACACCAAATTAAATATGCTCATGAAAAATGTAATAAAATCTACTCACTGGTAATATCTGGCAGCTTGCAAATGTAACGCCCTTTTTTTTAAGGGTTTTATGGACTTCTCTCATTGGATAGACACTAATTAGAACAATGGGAAACCTTTTTGTGTCTGGACTGCTTTTGAGTTCCCTCACAATATAGTTTCCTCATCCTTGATCCTTACTGAGCAGTTAGTGTGTTACAATATACTGCCAGTTACTACAGTTACTACAGAAAGAAGAGATGATGTGACACTGTCCATGATGCATTTATTGCTCATTCCTTCTTTCAAAAGCCCAAGTTCTGACAGTACATAGCCACTGGCTTTGTGCACAGCTGCAGCTGATCTGCCTGCTGCCTGGCTGTGCTGGGTTGAAGTTGTGGATGTGAGTATAGTTATTGTTCACACATCAGTTGCATTTGTGGCTGAATCTATGAGCCGGCTACTGCCACAACCAAAGCGACAGCTATATCGTCCCATGGCAACAACAGTCATAATCACAGCTAAAGCCTGCTTTAATCAGCCTCTGAAGTGGTTGGTAAAAGAGCGTGGCGCACCAGCTCCCCTAGTTATCATGCTATCTGCAATAACAGATTTTATCCGAGCAGCAATAAATGATGGTGCGCCAACTCACACTGTTGCTACAACGAGTGGCAATTACTACCTGCATTGTAGTACAGCTTAGACTTTATTCATGGATCAGAGAAAACACAAAAGTTATTGTGCAAAAGCACAAGAGTGGTTCTAACAAAAAATATTCATGCTGCGACCCTTTGATGGTTTTTGATCCTCCTCATTTGATGTAATACTTCGTAGAAGGTAGATTTCAATATTGTGTTAGACACCTCCCTGATTCTACAAATACAATTATATTTGGGGAAACTTGGAATCTTTTGTTTTCTAAAGAAAATATGGTCAAGTTCAAAGATAAAAGATCTTGAAGCTCAGGCTTCAAAAACCCATGGGTCAAAACCATAACAGGCCATGGATTTATGTCACAAAGATTTATGAGTACGCTTCAGACTTTTTTCCACTTCATCCCTGAACGAAGGGCGATCGTCCATGAAAACTGCTTAAAGTGAGCAGGCTGGCCCGTGTCCCCTCTGACTTGTCATGTCGGCTGTATGCTCATCATGGCAGACCATTTACTGACAGCAGACTTCAAAGGAGTGAGCAAATGTCTGCTTTTATACAGCACGACAGAAATGAACTGGACCGTTTTGAGTCCCAGTATAGATACAAGCAACGTGTCTTTGGGTACCAATGCCGAGTACTAATCCAAAACCTGTGTCAGACTAATTAATTGATAAATCTTATCCCACACTGTGAAGAAGAATCAGATTTTCCCTTTCATATTATAGGGCTAGGATCAAATATTATATGTTACAATATACTGTATTTGTCAAAATGATGACAAAATGATGATATAAAGGTGTAAAACACAAAATATTACTACCAAACCATGCAACAAAAAAAAACATTGGGGGTGCTTACCAAATGAATATGGGTAAACTTAACTAACTCACAGCAAAGAAAAAGAAAATAAGAAACCGTGAGTGAGTAAACACATAATTCGAATATGAGATTTTGTTTTAATAACAGATAACTTCTTCAGACTGAAGATGACACTTGTTTGGAATACACATGAATATTCTTACAATTAAA